>CAMOHE010052512.1:164956-194334 GCA_946598075.1 Artocarpus hirsutus | reverse complement strand
CCCCCCCCCCCCCCCCCCCCCCCCCCCCCCCCCCCAAAAAAAAAAACAAACCAAACCCATACTAACAAAGTTTTTGTAGCAATTTTGTGGGATATTTTAAAGACCATAATTACGTTTTAGGTTGTTTGAAAAATAAGCTTTTGAGTCCAAAGTTTAAAGTTTGAACTGAAAATATTATATGAAATGCGAGAAAACTGCAGCTCTAATGGGCCTCATAATTCCAAAAACAAAGTTGAGGCATTCCAAATCTGCGATTTTCAAAGTTTGACAGGTCAATAATTAAAAAGTAAGTTGTGAATTTCAGGGAAAAAAAAAAAAATAAGCCGTGATAAGTGAAGATGACATTTGCTTTAAGTGGAATGTTCAGCAGTAAAATCCTAAGGATCACCATGGCACGGGCTCATATTTTCTTTTTGAAAATTAACCCACTATGGTGGTTAGGTTTAGAAAAAGCATGAGATAAGCCGAAATGGGCATACGGCGGATTCCTGAAGTCAATTTTACACTAGCCCAACTTTCTTGCTCTGATCAATGCAGCACCTTCCAAAAATCAAATTGTTTAAATAGAAATTTTAGAGTTATCAAGTATAAACGAAAAGGGGTCCTACCAAAAAAAAAAAGTCAAAAGAAAAAGGAAATCCCCGAGAAGAAAAAGAATTGGCGCCAAGACGGGCCATGAATAATTGTACCTTGCAAGCTAACCCTTTGCTTTGATAATATGACAATATAAAGCTCCATAAACAGTTACAAGTAAAGAAATCACTTTATTATGGGACAAAGAGCACTACAAAAAGAATATAGATCAGCAACTTTCAAGACAAACTTTTCTACTCTACCTTATTGACCAGCTAAACATGAAAAAGATGGAATAGTAACATGACCCAAAATCAAATCTCAAAAGATAAAATCGTCTATTTATAGGGGAACGACTAGGGGGTAACTTTACACTCATGTTGTCTCTTAGATCCTATTCATAAGGTTTCAAACCATACCAACAACACGTAAAACAATTGTCTATCTTGGGCCATACTAACAAGATAATTGGTTATAAACCTTTTTCTGTTCATTTAAACTTTTTTTTTTTTTAAGTTTAGCTTCCTTTTCCCATTTTAATTGCATGGCATTTGGCGCAACAAATATATCTTCAATCAGAGATAGCATTAATAAGAGATGTCGATTTCATTTCACTGAAAAATAGAGCTCCCAAACACAGGAAAAGAATATATATATATATACACACACACACACACACACATATATAGCATTTCAGCTGCTTGGTCAACTCTAATGATCATGCGAGAGTGATGATTGGTCATGTTGCTTCATGTTACTCCCCTTCTTAAAAGGTTTCATGTCAAAACCAATCCTGTATTATTTTCTCCAATCCTGCATGATATTTGCAAAACATATGTATCCAGACTAAGGATAGTCAAAGAACTCTAAAAGCATAATCATATGCTCCAATAAAAAGGGTTGTTAAAATGATGACCGATTTGATTATTCATTTGACCCTACTAAAAACGTGTTTGACTCAAGCAAAACCGGCAAGTCAAGCGGCTTACTCGGAAACCGGCGAGGAGAGGCAAGGTGGCAAGGAACTAGTATTGTGGTCACCTCTAGGCTGAATAGCTACAATGGTACAACTGCAGAAAAAGCCACACGCTCCAGATTGAATTCAAAACAGATTAATTAATAATTAAGCACCATCTAATAAATTATTCGCTTCTTTTAAAGATAAAAAGACCTTCCTTGATCCCTTGAGAATTAATCAAGTGTTCAAAGATGTCTGGATATCTTGAATTAAAAATAAAAAAACGTTCCTTGATTTATTTCTTTCAAAAATAATGAAGACAAAGAGAAGGAAAATTTACTGATATTGTGCACAATAGGTTCATCTTAAGCGCCCAAATAGCTGAAACATGAAAAAGATGTTGCAAGCAAAGAGTTTTTTTTATTCAAGCTTTTAGGCATGGAGTTGGATTCCACGCGCTACAAAGGCGTGTAATTACATGAAACATTTTGGCATTATTTATTGAGACTGTCTGTCTTCAATCATGAGCCTACGTAGATTGGCTTGTGCACAGTATAGTAAAGTATTATTGTATATTTGTAATTTCCTTCTTCATCTGTTGGAATGTCCATAAATTATTTTAAAGTTAAAACATATATAAATAAAAATCAAATTAAAGATCAACACTACCAAATGATGGTTAGAGAAACTTAAAAAGCAAATCAACGACTGTCAATGAACATAAAGATGGCAGGCATGCATGAAGCCATGATTAATATTAAAACTTCTTTTTTTTTTATTCTGATAATCTGATTATAATCATCATAGTTTAACATTTTATACATACAAAACAAGCACAAACAAATTAAAGAGCATCTTTTTCAGAGACCAAGTTCAAATTCAAGAAGAGACTCTGACCCCACCTGTCCTGTAAGATGCAGTTCAAATATTGGTCTCTTCATCTCTTTCAATACTTTCTTATTCCTAACCTAGATGGGAAGAGCATACGAGATGTATAGTACTCTTGCAACATGAAACCCTAACCAAAGAAAATAACTGTTCTGCCAAGACAAGAACTGAAATAAAATCTTATTTGGTACAGTTGTACTTGTGGTTAAAAAATTATATTTGAAAAAGAACTCAATAAAAGAGAAGAAAAGAAAAGAAAGTTAGGGTTCTTAAAGTAGCAGTGAAAGAGGAAGATCTACCAGATCATGACCCAATACAAACAAATTAGATCGTACTTGTGAGAGATGTTGCCTAAGCCCTAGAGATAACCGGCAAGCCTGCAAAAGAATATGTGAAAAAAAAAAATCGAAAATCTTCTTAAGACAAACTATAATTTCTTTTAAAGAAATAAACGGGAAAAACGAAAAAGAAAAAGAAAAAAAAGATAGAACATGATCATTTATCATCCAAAAAAAAACAACATATAATACCTACCAGAAGACAGAGAAGAAAAAGGAATACAAAGTCGTTACCAATTTGAGCCTTATCAGGAAGATAGAAGGAAGTGCATAGATGTAACGGAAGATATCACGAGGGTTTTACAAAGAGAAACCAACAGAACTCAGTTGGCAGTATGCCCACCTCCTTATGTACATATATACATATACATATATGTATTATATATTACGATCATTAATATTCTTTTATGAACAGGAGGTGGACAGAATGCCAATAAACTCTGTGAGAAACCCTTTATTAAACCCACATGAAATGAGACCAAAATTCTCACCTTTTTCCTTCGTTTTCACCGCTAATTTCCAGAAATCACAAACCCATAAACCAAAAGAACCAAAAAGATGTATAGAAAACAATAACGTAACATAGAAATCAAAGAGGGTGATTGAGAGATGTGGTAGATTGGTTTTATTTGATATTTGATTTGATATTTTTAAGAAGAGACGGTAAGGAGAAAGGGTCTTGACTTAGAGAGTTATAAGAGAGAGAAGGTTGAACTTGAGGGGTGCAATTAATTAATAAATTGACAGGAAAGGCCGGGCAGGGTTTGTTTGTATTCTTTCAATTGAGAAAAGAAAATTAAAAAAAAAAAAAAACACTGGAGAGGAAAATAATCAGATTGGATGGTTCATTCTCAAATATAGCTAGGGCAGAGGAAGGATCATCATAGTTTTTCTGACCCTCCTTTCCCTCGTTTCTGATGAAAACCTCCCTCCCTTCCTTCCTTTCCTTTCCTTCCACACCCCTCTAATTCCGTCAGTCTTTTCCTTTCTTTTTTCCTTCTTCCATCACTTTAAACCCCCTCGTTTCTGATGCCCAGAGCCCACACTACCACGCACACCCTCTCTCTTCTTTTTTCTCTCTCTTATTTGTTTAGAAAGAGAGTACTTATAATAATAAGCGAAGAGGTTAGCAAACGAGTCAAGGAACTGCTTGAGTCTTGCTTGCCGGTCCAAAAATGAGACAACTCGAGAGGAAAAGAACAGTTTCAGAAATTAAAGCGGCTTTTTTTTGGTCACTGCATGTATAATTGTTAGTGTGTTTAACCAAGTTAATTCTAACTAAAATTAAAAGCAATATAAAATCTTTATATATTATAATAAAAATAAAAATATTATTATAGTATAAAATTTTTATTTAAACAATTAAATAGACTCAATAATTTAAACCAATTTTATTACAATATTTTTGTATAATATTTAAATTATTATAATGTTTTCATTGTTATTGATAAATTGGTGAAACGGATGAAAAAGACATATGGATTTAGCCGGAACCCTTCGAATACATGGCTTTTTTTTTTCTCTTTTTTTAAGTGTTAGAGAACTTCCATTTTTGCAAAAGCTGATAAATTAATTAACTCTTCCTGATTTGGTGACGAGGAGCAATTAATATTGTAGTTGTGAAGGATCGTTACAGCTGCTTTGACTCTTTTAAATATAAAATATTAGAGTTATTTTTCAATGAGCTCTTAGATATTAGGTACTTTTTAATTCCTCTCATTGATTGCCTAGAATAGATATAGGTACATTCTAATTCCTGTTATTGACTGGTTTCGATTAGTTTAGTCTGTCTTTTGGAAACAAGAAAAACATCCTTAAACAATTTGTTTTCTCTCTCTCTTTTTTTCTTTTTTTTTTTTTTGCTGGTTTTGTGAGAAGTAAAATATATGATTTTTTATGGAAATAAATATGATTTTGAAACTAGGAAAAATTACAAAATAAGACTATAGGGATATGTAGAAATGAAGATTGACAAGACCGCATTGAGTTTCATTCTTTTATTTTTAATAGCTAATATGGCACCAATGTTGAAAATTTAACTATTACAATTATGGACGAAGTCAATGAACTATCCACCAAATGAAACATCTTCAATCAGATGACATATTAGTGCTTATCTTGCAAATCAAGCATTTGAACTACAATTATTCCTGGGCCAAAAAAAAAAGAAAAGCATGCAATATATTCAACCACAAGATTAATGGGTATGTTTACAAATTACAGATGGGAGCCATATTCCCATTTAATGGTCCTACACACTTAACCACCAAGTGTGGAATCCTAGGTAACAATGGGACAAAGAAAAATCAACAAAGTTAATCAAAATATACATGAATTCCTTTTGACCTGTTAGCTCTAGACTCAATTAAAAAATGTGATTAGGAAAAGGTAAATCTTTTATCACTCAGTAATTTTTGATTTATATTATATAACGAGAGAAGTGCTCTTACTTTTCAAATTTCAATTAGTTTTATATTAATCTATTGTTTTTTTATTGAGCACTTTCATATAATTAAATTTTGTTACCCACAATACAGTGGATTCTAAATTGTTAATAGTCTGTTAAATTTGTAGATTTGACCTTTTTTTTTTTACACGTAAAAATTTAAATTTTAGTTTAAACTTTTTATTTAAATTTATAAACCAAACCAACAATAAGTACATTATCTATTTTTTCTCGTTTTGTTCTTTCTTTTTCTAGTAAAATCAACATCAACTCTAATTAATTATTGCACCATTGTGTGAGCAATCAATTCATAAATCCTCCCTTTTGTCGATTGATACGTCGCACTCATGATCACACCCACAATCCCACTCTCCAAAAATAATAATAATAATAATAAATATCAACAGCTTCTTTATCTGGCAAAAACTCTCCATGAGAGACAAGCTTCCACGAAGGCCTTTTTTTTTTTTTTTGCTTTGATTTCTTCTCACTTGTGCGTGCATTGATTACACCCCAACGTCTTCACATATTTATTGCTTGAAATCTACCTCCAGCCAGTTCCAATAAACTCCATTTCAACCATTTCAAAGTTCAAAAACGAACATAGCTAGCCACAGAAGAAATGATATCAGCATCCCAGGTATAATTTGTAGGCTGAAATCGACTTTGTTCCGAACTAACATGTCTAATCCATTGGTCACATAAAATGTTCATTAATTACAGTTGTTTGCCAGTAATTTTGGAAATATATAATCTATGAAAATATTTTCTTAAGTTGGTGGCTGGTTATGGTTCAAAAAAAAAAAAAAAACACCGTTATATTGTATTTCTTTTTGACATACGCATTGTATTTGTTAGTAAACTTCTTTAAAAATAAATAAATAATTTCGTATCAGCATTTTTTTAGTGGCATTCATTTTAATTTGAAATTTTTCATTTTTTGAATCATTATAATATTTTTTTAACTTGAACCGACGATTTAAACATCACGTTACTTTTCCTGTACATGAAACAAATCTTATAAGCTGTACATTTCATGCATGGCAGTAGAATTACCGAATTTAGTATTTTTCTTATTCTTTTCTTTGTAAGCAATAGAAAAAGAAATACATAAACTAAAGCTTTGTAATTAATGCTCACATGTTGTAAAGAAAAATATTTTTTTATTTCATAATAACTTTTAAATTTGTTTAGTTAAACAAGTCAAAAACTCTTATAGTATAAAAAGTAGTGTACGAATGGAATTTTTAAATTATTATTCTTAAACAAAAGATAAAAAATGTAAATAATAAACTTTTGATAAACACTTTTTTTATAAGTATCTTTCAAAATTGCTTGTAAAAGTCAAAGCCACTTTTTTGGGTCCATTCAAACTAAGGGTAGCAATTTGAATTGTGACACGTGACATGACAACAACAACACGTCACAAAACCCACACAAAATTAAAAGGTTTAGGTTTATTATAAATGGGTTTGGATAGACCGTTCTAACACAATTTGCATGTAATGACACAATTAACTACATATATAATTTAAAATTTAATTATACATTATATAATATATAAGTTTAAATGATGCATAAACAAACTTTACTTGCTTTTATTAATTACACATATTATGAATTTTAAAATCTATAGGTAATCTAAAATTAAATGATAAATTGATCAATAAATATATTACATGCTTTTTAATTATTTAATATATAAATTTAAATAGGTTACATAGGTTGACACGACTAAAATGATTATTAAATGGGGTCGTGTTTGGATTGACATCTTTTGACATGTTTGATAAATGAGTCGTGTTTAAGTTGATGTTTTTTGACATGATTAATAAACAAGTTGACACAAACACGACTTATTAATACAAATTGTCAATCTAATCGAAACATATCAAAAAACATCTTTTGAAGTAAATAGTCAAAAACGGCTTTTTTAACCATTCCAACGAGTGGCAATTCGTGTTAGCGAGTCATGTTCGTATCAAGTTGAAGCTCAAAGATGTAGAAAATATCAACACTAACCCGATCTATGAGACAAACGGGTTGAGAAATCCTAACACTAACACGACCAGCCCCAAGCCGTGACATATGTAATACGCGACCCTCTATCAACCAACAACATAAAATCAACCTATGACATTTTATAACTTTAAATTTATAATTTGTGCACTAAAGTTATATAAAAGTAACATAAAACACATATATTTTTAAAATTAAATCACTTCCATATTGCAAACACACCTAATTTAGTGAATTTATTGATAATATATATACTCGGGCAAAAAAAATTTTAAAAAAATAATAGACAAATGACTTGCCGGTCAAGTGTCAATTTAGTATCGAGCCAGTTGACATGAACACGGCCTATTTTTTGACATGTCAATTTCAGGTAGACATGAAAATGACCCGTGGCTTAATTTATCGACACTAACCCCTAAAAAATCATGTCATATTTATGTTGTGTCATAACCAATTGTTAGCCCTAGCCATTCCAAACAGGTCCTAAAATGGCTTATTTTAAGTTGTTTTTAAGTTATTCAATCCAAAAGCTGCTCATGAGCTTGCTTGGCGACCCATGGAAAAAAGGTGCTTATGACTTTAATAAACACTCATTTGAGAAGTCAACCTAAGGGTACATATGAAATTAGCACTTAGGAAAAGTTTTTTTATTTATACTTTTGACCTTATATTTAAACATAACAAATTAAAAATTTTATCTAAATTATACTACTTTTTATACTAGTAAGGGCTTTTGACTTATATATATAATCAAATAAGTTCAAAAACTCTTTTAAAATCAAAAAATACTTTTTTATACACTATACAAACACTAATTAAAATGCCCTAACTTATGTTTCTTTTCTCATGTTGCTTAAAAGCACAAGCACAAACAATCCCAAATAATAGACCCTAATGGTAAAAGCTTTAAAATTTTCTTTTTAATTCTTTTGGAGGACAAATCGGAATAATTAAGAGAAAAATTGTGGTGATACGGGGAGAAAGCGTGCTGTAATGCGTCCTTTATGCAGTGGTACAAATGATTACGGTACAGTCACATTAAAGACCGTTTAACAATATGCAAAAGGAAAGGTTTGCTTGATTACTAACTGAAGAGAAAAAAGGGGCTAAGATTGAATCTTTGACCTGCCAAAATCGAACGCTAATGTGTCTAGCCGGAGGCAAGAATCTAAAAACGCTAATCTACTCTCCAAACTTGAACGTTTGACATGGGAAATAGAGAAGTAAGCTGTCTTTTCCTTCTTTCATTTTTGTGCCTAAGTCTAAGCCTTTGAAAAAGTTCATGAGCTTTGTTCCCTGCACTCTGTGCAGCTCAAGTGTCTACTTTTATCCTTGCTTCTCTTTTTTTGCTTTCTTTTTCGGAAAAGCTTTCTAGGATTTGGTGCTATGGTGGGGGACATATTCGTGTCATGGTTTAAAATGTTGGTGCTTGTCCTGGACATAAGTTCAAAGTATTCCCTGAGCTTAAATTTGGTTAACTTCTAATTGATAAGTTATATATAATTGGAAGGATTTAGGAGCTAGAGACATGTACGTTTGCGCAAATGCAATATTATTAATGGTTCAAAACCTGATTGATCTCGCATGCATATGCGAGATGGTGATTGATAAGTTTACTTTAAAAGAGGAGACATTCTTTTGGCAGCATTATTAGCTAGTGTGCGTATACATATTTTGTCACACCTTGAAATTCGAGAGATAACATGGTGGATTAATTAAGTTAATTTAATCAAATTTATTAGGTTAATTAAATTAAATTTTAATCAAAATCACCCATTTAAAGAATTTAGTTGATTATGAAAAAGGTGATAAATTTAAAACTTGTTAAACAATTATGAGAAATAATAAAACATATAAGAGAAAATAAAATAGTAAAAAGAGATAAATACGTGTTGGGTCCCACCGAGCCCATAACTTGTGCACACACATGGTATCGATAATAATTGAAATTATAACCATAACCTAATATATGAAATGGAAAATTAAAATATTACATGCCTTGATTAGTCAATACAAATAATCTATTCAAAATCTTTTACTACTCACAAATCCAGCGTAATAGCCCAGCTGAGTTTCGAGACCTGTCCCTAAGGTCGCACTATACAGACCCGATCTCTAAAAATGGCATCATGCCCATCTATGTATTTTTATAATTATTCAAATCTTAGTTTACCAAGTGTATACATTTACATTCATTATGCGATTCATTATGAATATCACCTCATTGAACAGTTTATGAAAATAATTGATAAAAATATTTTTTGGTCTTTCATTGAAAATATTTTGGAAAGAATTCACTTTGAGACCAAAACCATTTAAAACACAGCTACCAAATAAAGGGGTTAAAAGTCCTACCTCGATTTCCTGCACTGATGCTTAACACTGCAGTCTTGGCTCACTATACGTCAGCTCTACAGAACTACGAACGATCTTAAAGGTAAACTAAGTTCGTCAATGTCTAGCTTAGGATATTCTACACTACCATGCTATCTCATGGTGTCCTAGTATGCCATTTATGTCCGTAAAATCATACCATAAAGTTGAAATCTCAATATGGGTTTAAAACAATGAAAAACGATCATTTTTATGGAGTCTGGTCGGCTTGCTAAACTTCATGGTCTGACATGTCGAACTCCACAATTTGGCCTACCAGCTGTACAGGACCGGCCTACCAAACTGTCCCTACATTTGGCCTGCCAACGCTATGAGACGGCATGCCAAACTCATGAGTCTGGCCTACCGATGCTCAACATCAGCCTGCCAAACTGGAAAAAAATCTAAAAATTTTTAGATTCGAGCCTCAGTCTCCACAAGCTCGAATCTTCATTTACAACCTATTTTCTCAGTTTTCAGGCATACAAAACATTCACAAATGATAGAAAAATATAATAGAATACTTTTAAACAACTTTAAACAAGATTTACATAGAAATTTTTAAAGAAATCCAAAAATAGAGAAAAAGGAAAAAAGTTTATTAAGCTTGATATTGTCTAAATCAAGCTTAGGTTCGTGAGGGTTTGTGTTCTACTAACCTAGATTAAAGGTTTCATAAGCTCAAAAAATTCAAATTATAACATTTTAAAGAAATTGAAAGTTTGGAGAAAAAGTTTGAAATTTGAGAAAAATGGTCAAACTAACCTTAAATTCGAGCTTTAAATTCGAGTTTGTGGAGGCTAATCCTTGTTTCCAAGCTTCTAATCAACTGAGAAATCGAGGCTTGAGCTCCAAAATTTGAATCAAAGAGAGCAAGAAGGGGGACAGCGTGAGAGAGGGAAGGAAAAGAGAGAGAGAGTGTGTCTGAGAAAGGAAGAGAGAATGAGGCAGGGAGAGAGGGAGGGTTAGAGTTAAATAGAGGGCAAACAAGTAGTTTTTAGAATGAAAACCATGTCCAGCACAAGGTTTTTCAAAAATGAGACATGTTGGTCATTTGACAAATTGTTTTGCTCCAAAATTCAAAATAGCAATTAACAACAATTAAAAATAAATAAAATATAATAAATAAATAGTGGAATAATTTAGGAAATGACACAAATAATTTAAATTAAGTTCAAATCATATTTAGGCACACTAATACACCATGTTACACATTAATCTTACTTAATTAACTTCAAGATGTAACATATTTACAATTTCAACTCCACGACTTTATTCCAAATTTAAAAATTGTTCTTTTCTTTTATCGACTGAAACTATCATTTTAATAGCTGAATTAATTTTATCCGTCTTAATAATTTACAACACATGCAAAATTATTTTCAATCATAAATCATCAATCCAAAATTAGGCCATTTAAGAGCGGCAAATCAAATTATGGTTTATTGTTCCAACCGAGTTTTAAGCAGTATTTTATCTCAAATGTTACAATAATTCAGTTCAAACTCTTAGTTTTAACTTTTTCCCAAACAACCCAATAAATTTAATGACTAAAACAACAGTTTTATCAATAAAAGAAAAAAATATAATAGTTGTCTTTGTTTAAAACTTTAATTTCTGTAATATACAGTAATCTTATAACTTAATTATTTTTACAGAAAAAAATTTAGAGCATATCTTGATTTATATCTTAAATTTGCAAAGAATCATTTTCTAAAAGTTTATCAGAGAAGAAGAACCCAATTTCTCTCTATATCTTCAATTATTTTTAACGTATTCTCTTCTAATGGAGAAAAATGATACAATTGATTGGGTAGAGAGAGAACTAGACACTTATTTATATATCCTCAATAGGTGATTTCCATCAAAGCACATATCTTTTCATATATAGATACATCTCTTCAATAAGAGTCGTAACCCCTCATAGACAATAAGATATTAGCATTCAAATAATTATTAAACTAAATAAATAAATAACAAATCTAATAATTTTAATAGGACTTTAATTAATTATGTGGGCCATAATTCTAACGTTCTTCCACTTAGTTCATATGATATCCTTTTTGTTAGTTTAAAAAGGCCATAATGGGCACAACAATATTATGTTACATTCTTCTTAAAATTGGCTACTACATTACATCATAATTAAATAGAAAATCTAATGCGAGTTATAGCAGTTGTACATAACTAATTTAATGTAGTTTCTTCCATGTACTACATCATTATACGTCTATTTAACATGATTCATAATTGAGAGGTATAATAATAGTCTATTTTAATGTCTGTGGTGAGACTATCCTATCAAACATTAATCTATAACAATCATGTATACGAAATTAAAAAATGTGATATATAGCAAACATAATATAAGTGAGCTTAAAGTGTCATATCATTAAAAATGAAATAAAACATAATACATAACCACTAATGACATCTAATAACACTCATACTTTCAACATGTTCAATAAATATTTTGGGTGGTAATCCTTTTGTCAAAGAATTTGCAATCATAAGATTAGTGCTAATTTGTTCAATTGACACTTTACATTCCTAAACTTCTTACTTAACAACTAACTTCTTAACGTCTATATGTTTCGCACCATCAAAATAGTTGTTATTCTTGGCAAAGAAGACTATTATGGCATTATCACAATAAATTTTTAGTGGCCTGGCTATATTATCAACAACTCCAAGTCCTAAAATAAAATTTTGCAACCACAAACCATGACTTGTGGCCTCAAAGCATGCCACGAACTAGGCCTCCATAGTGGATGCAGCAATGACAAACTGCTTCGCATCATGACATTGTTCCTCTGGACAACAGGAACATGTAACCGAATGTTGATTTTCTAGTGTCAGTACATCCGGCAAAGTCTAAATTCCAGTAACCGATTACTTCAAAGTGATCACATCTTCTATAAGTGAGCATGTGGTCCTTTGTTTCTTGCAAATACCTGAGAACTTTTTTTGTAGCTTTCTAATGATCTATTATTGGATTACTTTGACATCTCTCCAACATCTCAATAGCAAAACTAATGTTAGGTTTGGTGCAAGTTTAAGCATACAAACGACAGATATATAAAGAATGTTTTTTATTTGCACTCATTCCTTAGATACTACAGATGATTAAATTTGTCCCTTTTTTGAACTGAAACTATACATACCAAACATCTATCCATCTTAAATTTCTCTAAAGCTTTGTTAATATAGCCTTTCTAATACAACCCCAACAATCCTTGTGATCTATCATTGAATATTTCAATTCCTATCACATAAATTGTATCACCCATGTCTTTCATTTCAAAGCTCTTAAAGAGAAAAATTTATTGGTCTCATGTGATAAACCAAGATTGCTAACAGCAAGCAATATATTATCAAAATATAGGACTAAAAAATTAAACTTGCTCCCACTGACTTTTATATATGTGCACCGACCAATGGTGTTTTTCTTAAATCTAAACAAAGTAATGATATCATTAAACTTAAAATATCATTATTGGAAAGCTTGTTTAAGTCCATATATTGACTTCTTTAATTTACACACTATGTGCTCTCTTTTTTTTATTTGAAAAGCCTTCAGGTTGATCCATATAGAATTTTTCCTCTAAATTTCTATTAAGAAAGACAGTTTTTACATCCATTTAATGTTAACTCTAAATTGAAATAACCCACCAATGCCATAATAATTCTAAATGAATCTTTCTTATTGATCGGTGAAAAAAATCTTTTTGTAGTCAATGCCTTCTTTTTGAGTAAAACCTTTGGCAACAAGTCTAGTCTTATACAGTTCAATATTGCCTTTGGAGTAGCACTTGGTCTTAAAGACCCATTTACACCCAACTCTTTTACAACTTTTAAGCAACTCAACAAGGTCCGAAACTTAATTTTGATCTATAGATTTTAACTCATCTTTCATAGCATTAAACCACTTATCAAAATCAATACTTTCTATGACTTTTGAAAATGAAACTGGATCTAAAATTAGATCATTATCGATTTCTACATCAATTTTGACTTTCATAGATAAACCACATACTCATCAAGAATAACAGATCGCCTTTCTCTTTAAGATCTTCTTAATACTGCTTCATGTGATTCAGCTACTATAGGTTCCTCAAGTACAACTTCATTGTGAAGTGGTTCGTCATTCGGTTGTTGTTCTTGAACATTTTTAGGCTATATCAAAATGCTAGGAACAACCTTTGAATTTACAGGTAAAGGTATTTCTATCCTAACTTCCTTAATGACCACATTATGTGCTTCTTCACTCCCATTAATTTCACCATTCTTGATAAACCCAGCATTTTCAAATTCTATTATTCTTGTACTATGGGTAGAATAATAAAATTTATACCCTTTGGATTTTTTAGAATAAATAATGAAATATCCACTACTCATCTCAAAACCTAATTTCTTTTTATGTGGATTGTAAATTTTCACTTCCGTCGAGTAACCTTAAACATGCAGATGCCTTGAACTAGGTTTCTTTTCTATCCACATCTCAAAAAAAGTTTTCAAGACTGCTTCACTAGGAACCGTGTTTAATATGTACATGACTGTTTTTAATGCATGCATCCACAAATAACTTAATATACTCCTAACCATATCTACTTTTCTGCCACACCATTTTGTTGTGGTGTACCTAGCATACTGTATTGCGCATATATACCTTGCTTTTCTAGGAATTTAGCAAATGGAGCTGGTTATTGCTCTGACTCGTCATATTTTTCATAGTATTCATCACCTTTATCTGGCCTTGCAATTTTCACTTTTTGATCTAATGACCTCTCAACCTCATTGAGAAATACCCTAAGGGCTTCAATAAATTGAGATTTTTCACATAATAAATACAGATAAATATAACGTGGAATAAAAGTGATAAAAAAATTTTCCCCATCAAAGAATGGAGTATCAAAGGTCCACATATGTCAGCATGTATGAGTTTAAGAAAATGTGTACTTCTTGTGGCCTCTTTCTTAGTATGTTTGGTTTGCTTTCTATTAATGCAATCAATAGACACACCAAGGTTAGTAAAATCTAAATTTGAAAGAATTTTATTCTTTATTAATCTATTTATTCTTTCCTTTGATATGTGACCCAAATGTTTATGTCACAAGTAAGTGGAACTTTCATCAACTAAACTTTGTTTAGTTCCAATACTTTGATGCATGGTTAACAAAGTTTTAGCAAAAAGATTATCAAGCTTTAAGTTATATAAACCATCATAAAGAATTCTAGAACCAATAAAACTAATATTTTTATATAAACTAAAAGATCCAAATCCATACAATTAAATCCTGCTAGATCAAGTTTTGATAAAGAAACTAAATTTCAAAAAAAAGTAGGTATATAAAGTGTTTGTTATAAATCAAGATAATGTCTCATATCTAATGTTAAGCGATAAGTGCCAATTCCTTTTACTGGAGCTTTATCTCGATTCCCCATATCAATAAAACTTTCATTTCGGATCGTAAGGAATCCCTACATCATATTAGAAATGTGAGTAATTGAACCTAAGTCAATATACGAAGTATTATAAGGGACTTCAGTTAAATTTGATTCAAAACAAACTAAAGCACAAGGCTTACCTTCCTTTTAGAACCAAGCCTTTCTTTTTGGCAATCTTTCTTTTAGTGCCAAATTTGTTGCAAAAATAACACTTAATATTGTGTTTCTTCTTTTGGATTTGAGAAGACCTAGTTGAATCCTTCAGGTTATGCAACTCTTTCTTGAACCCTTTTTTCTTGTTCTTTTTAGGCTTTTTGTTAGTACTCTTTTTAGCCTCTTGATTCACAAGATGAATGGAAAGAGTTTTTTGATTCTTCAATCTCGTCTCCTCTTGAACAAGCATACTTATCAATTCATTAATATTTCATTTATCTTTAATTATGTTATAACTCATCTGCAATAGACCATATTATTAGGAGAAAGTATGTTGAGAATGAACTGTACTAGAAAAAACTCATCCACAGACATATCCCCAAAGACTTTAATTTTGTTGCTATATTTGTCATTTCAAGGACATGCCCATGCATAGTACAAGAATCATCACATTTCATGTTGGTCAACTTAGTCATTAATGTACGAGCAAAAGACTTATCAGCAATACAATTGGACTTGTTGGCAGCAATTAGAGAAATTCATTCCATTAAATAAGGGAATAAATAAAACATACGAATACATAGAAACAAGAACAGCTATTGCAAATATGCCAGAAATATTTATACGTTAATGCTTTGAGATGATTACATAATTAGATTCAAACTAAAACAATAAACGTATATCATAGTTCTCCTTTGGGTGATACTAAGACATACTAGCTATAATCGATGCTAATTAAAAATAAAAATTTAATTTGATAATTATAAATATACCAAATTCAAAATGCTTGCTATCTTTGGATAAAGAAACAAAAATAATAGACATACTAATTACCAACTATCATATTTATCAATTATAAAGAAAACTATTCGATCTTTGTGTGATTTTTAAGTTCTTATAATAGATCAAATTCAATGATCCATGAGCTATAAACGTCATTTTAATTATGAGCATCAAAATTCATTAGTTTATTGAACTTTTGTTTCTCAATTTAAAAATTACTATGCTTTAACGTTTGGTCACTTTGGTGGTTTAACCACAATTATGAAATTTCAAATAGGAAATAATAGTTTTACTTGTTTCATGAAATAATAACCGTGTAATTAGTCATAAATGAACGTGCAGTATAATACATGCAACTAAAACTGAAACAAGTAAACTTGTTTTATAAAATACAACATAATATAATATATGTTAAAATCAATCCAAATAGAATCACGCCAATTTCCTTTTGTATATATTATATGCGATAAAACAAAACCAATAATACATAAGTGTGCAAATATTAATTGACCACTTTATTATATATTTAATTTGTATACATGCAAATACTTTCTTTAATCATTACCACATAAAACCTTTGCATAGAGTCGAGCACATGCTAATCGATATGTAATTTATGGGAATGCATATAAGAACGAAGTCAATAAACTCATATGGGAATACCTACCAAAACATCCGGATTCTTAATTTATGCATATACTCTCTTTAATTTAGTATTTCACAAACAATCTTTCATTGAAATAAATGGGTATCTACTTTGATCGACATTGACTTACAGAGAACAATCTTCAAGTAATATACTGCCCATGAGGAGGTATTACGAGAATAATGATTACATTAAATTCTATAACCGTAGTGCAACATAAGATCAATTGGCTTTGAAAAATCGTAGGGTTCATACACAATTCAGATATAACCCTAAAAGAAAAATTATGAGTTTCAAAACCTAATGCTCTGATGTCACATGTTTAAAACTTTAATTTCTATAATACCTAGTAATCTTAGAACTCAATAATTTTCACAGAAAAATATTTAGAGCATACCTTGATTAATATCTTTAATTTGCAAGGAACCACTTTCTAAAAGTTTGTCAGAGAAGAAGAATCCAGTTTCACTCTTTAGACCCTCAATTATTTTTAAACTTTTTTTTTTTTATGGAGTGAAGGGATACAATTGATTGAATGGAAAAAGAATTAGACTTTTATTTATAAACCCTCAAAAGGTGCATTCTATCAAAGCACATATGTTTTTAGATGTAGGCACATTTCTTAATAAAAGTTGTAATCCCTCGTAACCAATAAGATTTTAACACTCAAATAATTATTAAACTAAATAAATAAATAATATATCTTATAAATTTAATAGACTTTTAGTTAATTATTTGGGTTATAATTCTAACCGTCTCACCTAAGAACTTCCAAATACTTGAATCTAATTAAAGTCAATTCTGGCAATGCTGTGTTGAAATATAGGTTTGGTTGACCAGTCGTTCATTTTCAAAAGCAAAGGCACAATTATAATACACACACCACTCAGGCAAAGCCTAGAAGGGCGTCACCTAGAAATTGCAAAGCTCGATGCATGGAATCCACCCTTTTTCATGATTGGGAGCTATTGGGGTTCAAGTGGGTCTGCCTGCTCTCACGAAATGCTTCAAAGTTTACATAATAATATTTTTTCATTCCTCAACCTCTTTTTTTTTTTTTTTTTTTTTTTTGATAAAGGAACGCCAATCATGCTTGTTGGTGCAGGTCAGACGACAGAACAACTACTGCCACTGTGAGATGTGTAGTTTTTTTTTTTTTTTTTTACACATAATATGCATGCTTGCTAATTAACATGTTTTGGCGTTTCGGCAAATTAATTCTCAACTATTGAATAATTAAAATGGATTGCCAATAATAAAGAATAATTAACAATGGGTGTTTCTACTCGCACAGTTAATACGAGGGTTTCATGGGATGTATCGCCATTCTATGTGCTACATAGAATAGCACAAGGGTATAAGCTGTTATATTAATTTAGTAAAAGAGAAAAAGGTTAAAATATGTGTATGATAAGACAGTATTATGTTGATTAACACTGATTGAATTCACTTTTTTATTCTTTTGAAATCAACAAAGTGGTAGAACTACAAGTATATATAGTGTGATAGTTTTGATTTGTATTTAATAGTTTAGACTTATATAAAGTGGATAGATTAAGGTTATCAATTTTATATTATCGGCGCTTCTAATTATACAGTATCAATAAAGTGGAAGGTTAATGCAATGCGGAGCATATGGCTTAAAAGAAAAAAATAAATATGTATGTTTGTATGTATATGCATACGTATACGCTATGTACTTCAGCAGGTAACACGTGAATTGGTGAAGTTTCAATCTACATCTCTCCGACCTTGAAAAGAGAGGAAGAATATATATATAATGTTAAGGTAAAATAAGCAAGGATAATGATTTGAAACTGGAGTTTGAAAGGATCATTAAAGACAAAAGGGTGTCTTTCTTTTCATCAAAAATGATAATAATGCTGACACTTTGTGTATGCCACGTGATAGTGTGCGTATGAGAGAGAGAGACAGAGAGAGAGAGGTTGGAATTTGGATATGTGCTTTATCAATACCCGTAAGAGAGAGAGAGAGAGAGTTCTTGTTATTTGCTGGATATGGATGTGGTGGGAAGACGAATGTGTTTTTGAGTTTCAAAACAAGAATGATGAGCCCGATGACGACGTCTGTGATGGCGATGTGGGTGAGTCTCTTTGCAGCTCCACTGTCATGCTATGTTCTCTCCCTCTTACTCACTTATATTTGATAGATGGGGGTGTAAAAATTTTCTAGTACGAATATGAATTTCTAGTGATGTTCATTATTAGTTACCAAACATGGCTTCCAACAGGATGGCCCAGACGCAAAATCAACAATTATCATTCAACACTATTCATGGCCATTTATCAACAATTGCCATTATGGTATGAGAACATAAAAATGGAATACCGTGTCTCTCTCTCTTCTCTCTTACGCTTGGTTGGTGTGCTAATGAAATTTTAATGAATATGTCCGGACATCATAAAGTCTCCATATGACTTTTTTTTTTCTTTTTGTCTTTTTAAGGTGCTCTTGGTAGGAAGGAGAGATAGAGGGAGAAAGGGGTGGAAGGGGAGGGATGAGGGTAAATCTATTGTTTGGTGGAAGAAAAAAAAACAGAGAGAGTTTCTTTTAGACCCATCATTTTAGATCTTTCAATAACAAAAAGATCTAATAAATTTTGTAAAATTTAAATTTAAAAGACTGTTTTGTCTTCTAAATAAATTAATAAACAATAATAAAAGAAATAATATAGTAATTAGATAGATGCTACTATACATCCTCTTAATTCTTATTCTTCTATGGAAAAAAGACAAAAGATTAATATGATCATTTTTATCTTTCACATTCTCTATCCCTTTTAACTCTTTCTTTTTCTCCACCTTCTTATCCTTTCCTAACAAACGAAGCCGAGTTCTATGATTGTTTTGCCCCATGCTTTTCAGCAATTTCTTTTATATGATTTTTAACTTTTGTTTGTTTGTACGATCAAGCTTAACTAGTCTTATTTGATGCATATTCGTAGCGCTAGCTTTAGCTTTAAGGTAGTAAGATTCTTTTTGTTCTAAATAATTACGATGTATATCACATAAAGCATAATTTTTAACTGTCAAATTCCATTAAAAAGTTATGATAATTTTATAAAATAGATGAACATCTAGCTGCTTTAAAAAAAAAAAAGGAAAGAAAGAAACCGATTGAGGTAAATTTTTTTATAAATTCTACCACAAAACTCTCTTTGTCACGTTAAAACTTAAAAATTCAATTAATATGTGATTCTTCCACTTAGTTGCGAATGTCCAAATCACACACTCTTTTGTAGAAGAGATTGTTGAGATTTTTTTTTTTTCTCCTTTGAAGGAACGATAAGATTGTTTTCAGCCTTTGATGACTCTGATAGGCATCGGACTCTAAAGCCATAGTGACGGAAAAGCCCCTCTAGTAATTTTTTGTTTTTTTCCTTTTCAAAAGAATGGAATACCAAAATTCTCTTTTGACAAATTTCTTACCAGTAATTTTATAATATATTGACTTTTAAGGTTTTTTTTTTGAGGAATATAGTTAGCTATAAGCTTATATGAGACACATAAATTGGTTTTCCACTTTAGTCCCCATAACAAAAAATTTATTCCCAAAACTAACCGCAATATTAAATTATTAAAAATAATTGATAATTTGATACACACAAAACCTTATTCTATACTGATAATTCGATACAACCAGCATATTAATATAGGAAGTTACTCTTCAACCTTCACTTAAGCCCTGCCTCTATTCCAAGAAGAAATTACAAAGGAAATGAAAATGTACAAGGGTTACTTTTGCCACACTGCATATCTATGGCCAGAGGTTGCAAGTGTCCACTCCCTATCGGCCGGAGACCATGAACCTTCCCCGATCTTCATGCAGACTTTTTCACCAATTATCGCTGAGTAGAGGTTAGGCTGGGCTTCCAGGATCCTGATAGATGATCTGCTGTGAATGTCTTGACTCTTCCGAATGTCAATCTGCAAACAATTCAAAATATTTCCCAATCATAATTTTTTTTTAATAATTTTAAGGAAGGCTATTGGTTAAAGAAGATGCGATATGAATAATGGGAATCATCCAGTCAGCATACCAGCTTCACAATTTGGTCATGAATGGAGTTGCCCCAGTCGTAAAAATGGTCATAAAAAACTGTCGGTATTCCTGGGTGCGTCAGTATATAAGCATAACCCTGCGGATAACATAGCATAATTTAGGACGGAGTAACGGGGACACTTGAAATTACAGAACTAAAACAAAGTACAGTTGAAGTTTTGTGAAATGGAGATTAACAATGAAAAAGAATTTGAAAAGGCATTAGATTAACTTCTTGCCATGCCTGCAAATTACAGTAAATCTCACACGTGTTACAAGTTACAACACCAGCCACACAGCAACAAGGAGCAACAAACGGTGTTTATCCACACTTCTCTAAGGAATATTATCCTTTGACAGCAAAAAAAGAAAAAATACATATATACACAGTACTTTACTGGGATTAGTTTTGGATCTGGTCACAGGAAAATACGACTTTGATATCCTACTGTTACCCAAATCTTGACTCCAGACCTGGAACAGAACAATCCTAGCCCCAAAAAATAAAAAAATAAAAAAGAGGACACAACAGAATAAAAAATACTGGACGGTAACCGAAGCCGACGCCATAAGATATCGTTACTGTTTTAGTTGTGAGGCCTGTCACTCAGCGGGGCCTCGGGACACACTAACACTAACCACCTTCACAATCCCATCAAATGAACGATCAGGCAACCTACACACCTATAAATATACGCTTTTTGCCATCTCTTACACGTATCAGATCCAATCCAGATACTTTGATCGGTCTATAAGTCTATACAACGGAAAGATCTGGTGTTTCTCTACTTCTCTTTTGTTGGCACTTTTGAACGGCAAAAAAGGAGTGCTTTTTTTTTTTTGGCAGGCAGGGTGTTGACTGTATTATACATCAAGTTCAGCTCACTAAAATGCTTCAAGTTGTTGGAAAAAGTGAACTAAACCAAAATATACAGTTCACATTTTTTTTGCAAATATAAGCCAGACGCAAACAGCAAATTTACATACCTCCATGATATGATTACTGGGGAAGGGCCAATGAGCCTGGCAAAAAAAAAAAAGGTGAACAGATTCCTTACCCTCGATTCTTGCTTGATAAATAATTTCTGTGAATAATGATAATTATCCACCAAGATAAACATATGAAAAAAATTAAAGTTTTGGTAAAGTTTGTGTACTGAGCGAGGTTGGTTGGATAAATAACAGCGCGCATCTTAACCAGACCCTTTCACCCCAGTCAAATTATGCGCATAAACTAGTCAGAAGTTTGACCATGATATGGTGCTTTCAGTTAAATTGACTAGGGCAAATATAAACGTTTCAGTTCTCCTTCATAAATCACTGAGCTGAAAAAAAAAACTTGTATATAAAAATTTGGGTTTATGTCTATGTTTTCTTTTCTTTTTTTTTTTTTTTGAAAAAACCATTTAAATTTATTGTCTAAGAACAAGGTTTATCTAATAGCAGTGCCTGCGTTGAGCCTGTATCATGGTTATCCAAAAATGTGACAGCTCTTGAAGGCCACCATCCCATCAGACCCGGTGGTTTCCCCTGTGGATCACGTAGACGCCAGAATTGTCCCCTGACAGCTGCCTGCAAAGAATACGATAATACATAGACTTAACTGAAAAATGGAAGACAAATTTAGAGAAGAGGTTTCAGTTAAAAAGATTACATCGTGGAGGATTAAAATGACGCTATGGGCAAGCCTGAACTAAATAATCACAAATAAAAATAATATATTGAAAAGATAATAGCGCAAAATTGGACACCTAATAATTATACTTGGACAATTTTAGTACTAAAAACGTTGTGGGTGGATTCAACCAAATTGAGGTGAAGATCATCTTATAGCCGCTTAATAGCACCTCTGTTTGATACGTGATTCCCCTATGACATATTCATCTGGAACATTTTTGTAAAATATTTACAAGCCTTCTCTTATCTGACAGTATAGATTAATTCCTCAGGTTATGCCCATTCCGAGAATACCTGAAGAATTCCCTTAGTAGTGAAGTCAAATGCAGTTGAAAGCTGTCCTGTGCCATCAATCCAATTTACGATACGCTGTCTATGGCTATCTGCAGGTGATGTTTGACAAAGCAAAAATTATATTGTATAATCCTATTTAGAACAATATATCCATGATCATTCTTTAGAAGAAGACAGTTGGTGAAAAAGAAAGTTGACTAATAGCACAAACTGGTGATTACATGTAAAAGAACATGCTGGATAGGTATAGGCTAGTCTTTTTTGTGAATTAGTATACAAGTGAAACTGGCAATAACACATTAAAAACAGAGGTCAAATTGGTGTAAGCTAGACTAAGCTAGTCTTTCTCATAAATAAGTATTCATGTGAAACTTATCTGGTTAGTAGAGTAATTAATGCTGTATTTAGTTTTGAAATCTCAAGCAAATTATGAATATATATTATGAATATATATATATATGAAAGTGTGAATTTGTGTCCTAGTCACAAACTTTAGGTAAATTAAGAACACAAATTCACATACTGGCATCTCCAGTCATCTTTCAAATACATTTATAAATTGCTTGCAAAGCATTTAACATGTTCTTTCTCAACATGACACATACAAAATAAGCTCGCACGTATTGACAAATGAATGGAGTTGTCAACAAATACGAGCTTATGGACAAAATAAGTTCAAATTTGACATGTTCTTTAGCCAAAAACAAATATTACATTTAACCTTGCCAAATTACTTTGTGAATTCAGACGCTTTGTAATTTGAGCTTCACCTCACAAACTTAAGTTTTGGTGATGTATTTTACCTTGACTGTAGTCTAAGTCATGGCCATTGTAGTTGCAAGAATCCCAATATTCCCCAACAGAAAACATTGGCTTTGCTCCTTCAATGTATTCCTTGACATATTTTGGAGAGTACCTAGTTGTTTACATTGAGGGGGAAAACAATTTGAGAAATGGACGAGCACACTAAAGACCAAATGGATTTTCAGAACATTAATACTTCTTACCCTCTTGCAAAATCAAACCGAAAATCCTGAAAGCCAACATTACTACGTAGCCACTGGAGCCATCCTATGATATCCTTTCGAACAAAATCCTGACTATGATCGATATTCGGAACACCATTGAAGTTATCTCCAGTGCTTTGATTACCCTGTAGTGTCACAAACATGCAAAGAAGGTTAGTAGCTTCACGTGATGCCAACAAATGACAGGATAGTTGCATGAGATTTGGTTACCAATCCACCGGTACAAGATGTAACAGCTCGTTCATCCCATGGCAGGGGAATTCCATCATAACGGTTGTTCTTCCCACCATGCCCTCTGGTGGTACCAATGCGATGATTGATGACTATATCAGCCAATGCCCTGACTTTGTGTTGCTTCATTCTTTGAAGAAGATCTTTTAATACATGTTCAGAACCATACGAAGAGTTGAGGGAATAAAGGTTTTGCGGAAGGTAACCTGTTATTGACAAAAACAGCTAAGGACATAATAGCCTAGACAAATATTTAAGAAACAACACAATACAAGGTCACATGTATTGCCACAAACCTTCCGGGGAGACGGACTGAGTTGCTGGTGGCAACCATGCCGACGTGAACCCAGATTCTGCAATATCAGGAATTTTTCTTTCTAAATTTCTCCACCAATCATGCTTGTGAGACTCCCAGTTGAATGCCTGTACAAAACAATATCTGTCAAATTATGGGCTTCAAACTTTCTTAACTGGGCAGTAAATGACTGACATAAGAATTTTAAATAAGTTCGCCCTCCAATAAAAATATATCTTGTTGATTAGCGATTGCAAAATTTCATGTGCATAATATTGCCTTAAAATTACATCAATAACATCTCCATGATCTATGAAGAAATTAAAAGAGACAAGAATTGTCAAAACTAACCTGAAAAAGAATCTCTCTGCCACTGCGCACCACAGCACCTGTATATACAAATCAAATCATTCTCACTATAAACTATCCCTTGAAAGACCCACAGTTTCCTTCAAAGACCAAGTCTTGTTTCAATTTCCCACCACTATATACAAGTTTCGAAACGGAATTTGGTGCAGTGACATTATGGCCACTCATTAAAAATATATCTTAGCTTTCTATGCTTTTCTTGCTTGCACGTATAAATTCAACAGAAATCAATAAATAAGATAACCAGCAACTATCAGTTTTCTTAATCTATTGTAAATAAATCTTTTACAGCTTTGTGTTCTAAACTGCTATAAAATTGGTAAATTCCAAAAACTAACAAAATTGTGAACCGACATAAAATGAGAGATGACTGTTAAAGTCGTACCGATATCATCTTGCTGCGATCGCTGCAATGAAATAAAAGAAGATATCAAAACAAAACATGACAAAACAAAAAGCCCGAACTACGTTTAAAAAATTAAGTTTTTTGAAGCTGCATACTTCTCCACTGTAACTCATTTCACTTCAATTTACACTTTCCAAAAGCTTGATATCGGGTTGCAAAAGGTAAAGCACGTAAGAATTTCCTGCAAGCAAAGTAATAGAAAAGTAAAATTAGTGCATTTGCCAACCAATCATTACTAGATAAAATAACACCGATCATAATCAATAACAAGAACGAGAAAAGATTAGCAGAGAAAACAATGAAAACCCTAGAAATTAAAACCTCGAGGAAGAACTACGAAGTATACCAGAGTGAGAGGTCGCGAAATTTCAGTGCAGATTTGCGATTGCAGCGTCTGGTTAAAGAATAAAATGGCTTGAAAATTCCTCTTGGTCCACCGAATCCGAAATTCAGAATCGCCAAAATTCGGCCATAAGGCGGTGTAAAAAAAAAGGCGAATCAGAAGAATATTGAATTTGTGCTCCTCCGAGAAAGGAAAGGCTTCGAGAAAAAGGGAATCGCCTTTTCGCATTAAGTTGGCGGGGGCGTGAGAAATGTCCTTCGCGTTCATACTCTGTCTCCCCAACGGCTAATAGTGGCCAATTAGGGTGAGCCACTTTTGCATGGAATTCTCCATTGTTTGTGTATGTGGCGCCGAAATTTAGCCAATGACGCGGGTTTGGAAATGTGGTCCCCAGTTTACGTGAAGGGTTCTGACAGAAGAGGCGGTGATCCATCGAGACAAGTAGACGGTTCTGAAGTCTGAAGGTCTAGGAAATCTATTAGTTCGTTACGCACCGTAAGATCTCCGTAAATTCATGGAAAATTCCTTAGGAAGCAAGCTACCGCGCCCTGTAAGATTTCGCATAATCCTGCCAGATGCGACTTCAACGGTCGTTTTCTCTGTTTGTCCTTTCCTCTTTTTCTTTTTTTGACAGGGACTTCAAGGGTGCCTTCGTTAAGACATGGAGCAGGAGTTTTTTTTTTTATTATTTATGATAACGTGGCGTTGTTCATATATTTAAATAAAAATTAAAATTTTTATTAAAAAATATTATAATAAAATAATTTAAATTGTGATTGAAATCACGAACCATGTTCGTGTGGGTATATGTTAATACTATCTTGACGTGAGGATGAAAAAAATATGTTCACTTCCCTCAAAAAAAAAAAAAATGTTCTCAAGTTTTGATTTTGACATGTGTCATAACATAACCTGTACCTTTCTATTATTCTTCGTTAATAATCTTTTCAGATATACAAATTTTTTTGGGGAAAAATAAAGATGCTTGAAATATTAATATCTTAACAGCTATAAAAATGGACGGATTAAGAAAATTGTCAGGTTATAGACGCATCTTGAACTTTAACAGTGAGTGCTTATTTTTTGTAATTATTTTGTGAGAGAAAATTGTTTGTACTGTCACACTTTTAAAAAATATATTTATTTGTATCACAATATCATTTATAATATTAGTTTAAATTGTGTTACATTTATAGGATGTTTGGGAGTATTGGCTTAATTAATTTTGGTTCAAAACACTGTAGCATATGAGAGCTTGACATTGTAGCATATTTTTTTTCACATTGTAACATATAAGAGTTTTATACTGTAGCAAACAAAAACTTTGGTTCTAACTTATATTACCAAATATTAGATTAAATATCTAAAGCTTTAAAGCATGAGATTTATAAAATGGAAACCCTTGTGCGCTTTTTTGTTGAGAATAACATCAAGGAAAGGAAAATTGCAACAAATAAGCTAAAATAATACAGCAATAAAAATTCTTGGCCCAAAATTTTCATAGCTTTAAAAACAGACCAAACTTCTATAAATTCATATCACGTTTAAATAAAATTTCAAGATTACTCTCATCTTATTTCCGACGACGGCGTGGGCTTGTGAACATGGTGAAAACGACTACTCTCTCCTCTTTCTCTTCATGACTTTCTCTCTTTCTCTCTCCGATGAGCTTTTGGAGATCTCAATCAATGGCGGCGGCTTCAGGTGCATTGTCAGTGATGGCTGCTCTGACTGTCGGGAGTTCCTCCTCCCTTGGGTTACGGCATTTGTCAATGAAGTTAAGATTAGGCTTTCTCAATTTGAAAAATTAATTTTATATTAGGGAATTTTTGCGATTCAATTAACTGATAAATAGTTGTTTACTTTTTTGCAAAAAAATAGATGTTTACTTTTAAATGGTTTATTGATTAAAGTTTCTTATAAGTTGGCCTATTAATTTTAATTCCCCTTTGCATATGGACTAAGGCTGGCAATTCGGGTTCACAGGTCGGGTTCGAGTCGGGTTGAGCCCTTATTTAAACAGCCAACACGTTAACCCAAACCTGACTCGTGACTTGACGAGTCAAAAAAAGTCCAACCTAGACACGACCTGACGTGTAGACGGGTTGACCCGATCAGACCCGTACAACCCGCCAATATGCTACTTTGTGCATGTTCGTGTTGACATGACACACTGACCCGTTAAACCCGATAACCTGTAACACAATAGACCCAACAATAAGCTTACAAAATAAACAATAACCCAACAAAACTAAACCATTAAAAAAGTTAATAAAACTTTGTATAAGTTTAACAAAAACAAATATGTTAGAAATTAGAATCATGTCAAGTTAGATATACAACAAATGTTAGACTAATTTGACATATTAAAATTAATTTCAGGTTATATGGGATGCATTAAGGTCACATGAGTTTAATTTAGGTTATACGAGTTGATTAACAATTTTGAGGTCAATTTTTGGGTAAATATGATTTCGACACGTTTTTTGCAGGTTATTTCGGGTTGATTTCGTATTGATTCGGGTCGACCCGAACCCAACCAGGTTTTTGTGCAGGTCAGACAGGTTAGACCCAATTTCAACCCGAGGCCTATTTTTTCAACCCTAACCAGCATTTTTCGTGTCAAATTCTTATCGTGTCATCGTGTCGTGACCTAAATTGCCGGCCCTAACATGGACTAAACCCCTCAGTCTCCCCGGAGGAAATTGGATCAAACATTTTGGGCCTGTGACAGTGTTGGGCCTCGGTTCTTCACCATGGCCCACAACTGCGGCTCTTACCAGCGAGAAAAGAGGGGACAATGGCGAACCTGATTAAAGATTAAAGGTTCGCCGTTCCACTTCTAGGTTTTTACGAGGGGACAGAGCCAAAGCATAAACTTTTGTAAATCTGTAAAAGACTGAAATGATACCTTAAATGGAGCTTTTAATCCCAATCCCCAATCCCCTCTCGCATAACTGAAAATGGAAGACTTGGATACAAAAACGACAAGATCTCCACCTCCACCACCGCCACAGTCCGAAGAACCAGACGCGAAGAAGCTGAAGATGTCGACCACCGCAACCTCAGACGACGAAGAAACGACAACCACCATCGGAAACACGAAAAAGCAAAGGTACAAGCGCCGCAAAGTTGCAATCTTCTTCGCTTATTGCGGCGTCGGATACCAAGGCATGCAAAAGAACCCAGGTGCTAAAACCATTGAAGGCGACCTCGAAGAAGCTCTCTACCTCTCCGGCGCCGTTCCCGAACAGGACCGAAACAGCCCCAAGCGCTACGATTGGGCCCGATCGGCCCGTACCGACAAGGGCGTCAGCGCCGTGGGCCAAGTGGTATCGGGCCGGTTCTACATCGACCCACCGGGCCTCGTCGACCGCCTCAATTCCAACCTTTCCCCGCAGATTCGGATATTCGGGTACAAGCGCGTGACGGCGTCGTTTAATGCCAAGAAGTTCTGTGATCGGAGAAGGTACGTTTATCTTATTCCGGTGTTTGCTCTTGATCCAAGCTCGCATCCCAATAGGGAGAGCGTCTTGGCTAGTTTGGGTTCTGAGGATGAGCTTGTTAAGTGTTTTGAATGCTCCGAGAGAGGCCGGAAAGTTGCGGGCTTGATGGGAAAGCGGAATTACGAGCTGAGTGGTGCAAGTTTTGAGTCGGGATTTTTGTCGAACACGGGCGAAAATGGAGTTCCTTCGGTAAATGGTGATGGGGAAAATGAAGAAAATTCTGAGTTGACACAGGAAGTAAAGGTCGAAAATGGGGATTCTAGAATCTTCGACTCGAATGTTGTTAGTACTGGTGATGGGGAAAATGAAAATTCTGAGTTGACAAAGGAAGTTAAGGTTGAAAATGGGGTTTGTACTGGTGAGGGAGAAAATGTCACTGTAGAGGAGAAGCCTGAGAAGAGAAGTGGCTTTTCTTATGGTGAGAAGGAGCGAGAGAGGTTTAATAGGATTTTAAAGTACTACGAGGGGACTCATAACTTCCATAACTTTACCACCAGAACAAAAGCCGAGGACCCCTCAGCTCGGCGATTCATCATTTCATT
>CAMOHE010052512.1:130457-164936 GCA_946598075.1 Artocarpus hirsutus | reverse complement strand
AGTTTTGAGTCGGGATTTTTGTCGAACACGGGCGAAAATGGAGTTCCTTCGGTAAATGGTGATGGGGAAAATGAAGAAAATTCTGAGTTGACACAGGAAGTAAAGGTCGAAAATGGGGATTCTAGAATCGTCGACTCGAATGTTGTTAGTACTGGTGATGGGGAAAATGAAAATTCTGAGTTGACAAAGGAAGTTAAGGTTGAAAATGGGGATTCTAGAATCTTGGAGTCGAATGAGGTTGGTACTGGTGATGGGGAAAATCGAAATTCTGAGTCCACAAAGGAAGTTAAGGTTGAAAATGGGGTTTGTACTGGTGAGGGAGAAAATGTCACTGTAGAGGAGAAGCCTGAGAAGAGAGGTGGCTTTTCTTATGGTGAGAAGGAGCGAGAGAGGTTTAATAGGATTTTAAAGTACTACGAGGGGACTCATAACTTCCATAACTTTACCACCAGAACAAAAGCCGAGGACCCCTCAGCTCGGCGATTCATCATTTCATTCAATGCCAACACGGTAGTGACAGTTGAAGGCATGGAATTTGTCAAGTGTGAGGTGGTGGGGCAGAGCTTTATGCTTCATCAGATTAGGAAGATGATTGGGCTTGCTGTGGCAATCATGAGGAACTGTGCTCCTGAGTCCTTGATTGAGAAGGCTCTGCAAAAGTAAGCTAATTTTTTATCTTTGTTTTATTTTGTTTTTAATGCAAACAATCATCATCGATATAGCAAGTCATTACCAATAATTGGCTTCTTTTATTAAAAGATAGTTGCCGCTTAAATTTTACTGATCAAAGCTAGTATTGTTATGGAAATGTTTATGCCAACACTAAGGGATATTAACATCAATGTGCCAACGGCTCCCGAAGTTGGCCTGTACTTGGACGAGTGCTTATTTTCATCATATAACCAAAAGTGGAAAGACAGTCACGAAGCGCTATCGATGAAGGCATATGAAGAAGAGGCAGAGGAGTTTAAAAAAAAGTACATATACACGCATATTGGATTGACAGAACAAAAAGAAGGTGTGGTGGCTCTATGGTTGCACTCCCTGAACTATCGGAATTATCCGGATTTACAAGCTGCTGACGGTGAAAACACAATTAACAATACTAATACTGATGTGAAGAACAAGGTCGAGTAAATTGCTTTGCAGGCATCAGGTTTCTACATTGATTTATCTTTGATGTATGCCTTAATTTTTTTAAGTACTTGCATACTAATTATGTGGCTATAGAAACCTCCAAATGTCTGGATGTTGTGATCAAGAATTGTCTGTTTTTCCAGGTAGAAAAAGGAATTCTGTCTGTTTCTCAATTCTTATTCTCAATTCTTATTCGTTATGAAGTAATGCTTTACGTGGCTTTTTTTTTTTCCTTTATTCCTCTTTGCTGCTATTATGCACCAGGGAGCAGGTTTTATGCATCTACGATTTTTACGGGGTCAAATATAGGTCTCACTAATTTCTAGCTTTTGGGAAAACAGATTGAGAACTCGTAATAATTTCTAGGTTTTGGGAAAACAGATTTAGATCTTATATTAATATGTATGCTATGGCTTAAAATAAATTTTTTTGTTGCAGCACAAAAGACAGAACAAGAAGAGATAATGCAATTGGTAACTTAAATGTGTATTAGTTAGAAGGCGGAAGCCGGTATCTCTTTTTTCATATGTCTTTACTTGAACTTTAGTTGATGATTTTTACATCATTTAGGCAATTTTCTTTGCATTGTAGACGTCTAAAACAAAGCATTACCCTGATCGGGTTAAGTGGTAGTAAATTAAACATGGAGATCATAAATAATACAGTTTTATGTCCATGAATACTGATACAGTAATTTTGGTATTTTTGAGAAAAGGGAGTTTTGCTCATCTTCCTGTTGGAGCAGAAGACCTGCAATTTATCAGCAACAAGTTAAAAAAAAAGTGATTTCATGAGACCAACATATATGATTAAGAAAAGAAGCGATTAACATGTATGATCAGGAAAATAAAATGATTGCATGGCACAACTACCACATGCACAGGAAAACCCATGATTTGTGAGCAAAGAAGGTTATCATACTTTTTCAGTTTTTTGGTCTTTTTTAGGTCATGTTCTATATTCAATACGGCTCAGGGGATTTCATGAAGCATGTCTACTTTCTCTTGAGGTATTCTTGTAGGTTATGTTATGCAGCTCAGCAACTATGGTTTCTAGGTGTTGTAGCCTCTGCCAGAGGAAGTTTTCTTCTATTGCCCCCGGAGTGCCCTCTTTTTTTTTTTTGGCTAGAAACTGCTCCTGAGAACTTGAATCTGCAATCGATGTTTTGGGGTTTCTTGCTGGTTCTGTGGTTATTGCACCGTGGACATTCTTCTCAACCTTGGAAAAATTAATTATATACAAACTAGTATCTTGAGTATTAAGTGCTAGTTGCGGAATGGTGTCTTTCACAGGAACATGTAAAACATTCTTTTATACGAACTCTAGGAATACTGGAGATATTTCGAAGTATGTCCTTTAATGTTGTTTTTTTCTTTTTCTGATATTATGATTCAGACTTCTCAGAAAGAGGCTGCAAGACCCTTCCCAAAAAAAAGCTGTAAGAGGCAACTAAGTGTAGTACTTGCAAAAGTGAGGAGGGAAATAACAAATTTAAGGTCTAGAATAAAAATTACCAGCATATTTTTTATGTGAAGAAAAAATAACATTTTTTTTAAATTCATAAATACCTTGCATACCAAAATCCCCAAACGCCTCCCCACTACCATATCCCCGTCATGTCGTCGCCCACAGGTCTTCGTCCTCTAACAGTTTGACAAAAACCGCACAAAATGAAGCCAACCGTTGTTTTCTGATGAGCAATATACAGGTGAGGGCAGTCTACCTTCGTCGTGTGTCCCCGACCACTGCCGTCACAATTTACCTCAAACGGTGGCAACAAACAAAACCCGGCGTTGTGCTTTGATTCCATCACCAGAGTTTGTTGCGCTTTGGTGTGTTATCTGTGTGTTGTGATAGCTTGATTCCATCTCCATGATGTGAGTGTCGTCGTAATTGGTGATGAAGAACACGACAACAGGGTTACAAAAGAGAGAAAACAGGAGATGAGAGACTTTTAAAAGGATGGATATATATAGGGGTATTTCAGGTATCATGTAATTACAATTTGTTGCCAATGCTACGATCTATTAGGTGAAGAGATATGCCGTTTATTTCATTTGTTATTTACTTTAATTTTTAGAGAGGTATATTTATCATAAGTTACATAAGTTACAGTATTTTTTAAATATTTTAATATTTAGGGAGGTTCTTGTATAATTATCATACGTTACAGTATTTTAAACCAAAATACGTTTAAATAAACCAAAATACGTTTAAATCAACCATTAAGTTGTCAAACGCTATTTTTATTTGTTTCTTTCTAGAAAGGCGATAATATTTCTTCCCTTCCATGTTAGTTGAAGTTCTTATCTCATCTTTACTCAATTTTCTTTCTAAAATAAAGCGTTACCTTGATGGGGTTGAATTTTGGTAAATCGAACATCATGATAATAAAAAAAAAAAAAACAATTTTATTATTTTATTTCTTTTGATTATTATAGTCTCGTACATAACAATATATTTATTCAGTTAAGCAACCTCACCTAATCTCAAAATTCAGTTCATGGGTCAACATTTCAACATATCATTATGAAAATTCCCCTTGGTTTTTCGCTTGTTTATTTATTTTGTTTATGAGTCAATAATTGAAATAGGGACCCCCAAAGTTTGAAAGGGAAGATAATTTATTCACAATTTTGGCAATTAATTGCGCAAGGCATTTCCCTTAACCATAGGACATTTTCTATTTTTTTGAGGAGAAATAGACAATTTACTCTTAAAAAAAAGAAAAAAGAAAAAAGAAAAAAGAAAAGAAAGGGAAAATATAGAGGAGACTTTGGACTTGGATCGAACCAGTAAAAATGGCGGTAGACTGGACCCAACGCCCACCGGAATTCCTAGAATCAATCTCCAAGAAGCTCACAATCTAAGCCGATTACCTCCGATTCCGATTCGACTGCCGGAGCTGGCGGTCCTCCTCCCCCCAAACCCCCAAAAACCTCCCTCCTCAGCTCCCATGGCTGATGCTCCCCCACTCCCACGGCCGCCGCCGCCCCAACCGCTCCTTCTTCGACCTCTCCATCGGCAAATTCTACATCCTCAACCTTCCACAAGCTTCTCATCGCAAGCTCCGCTGCGGAGGCTCCTCCCACGGCTGGCTCGTCCTCCTCGACGAGAGCCCCTCCGTCCGCCTCCTCGACACCCTCACCCGCTACAAACTCCTCTCTCTCCTCCCTCCTCCTTCGCCAGCGTCCTCCGCTTCTCCTACTCCGATATCATTTGGTCTCAATGATGTGGCCGCGAATTCTCCCTCCGATCCTCCACCGGCGCGCATTACACCCTCAGCCTCAGGCAAATTCGCGATTCCTTCATCAAGAAAGTCGTTTTATAATCCAGTCTTCTAAAGCTCAAAGCTTTTGTTGCCCTAGCTATTCTCAATCAAACCGGCGATCTGGCCTTGTTAGACCAATCCTGGAGCTTTATCGACGGTGCGAGGTCGTACAGTGAAGATGTCGTTTTCTTCGACGGCTTGTTCTACGCTGTGAATAAATACGGCGCCGTTGCGGTGTTCGACGTTCGAAGTTCGGCGCCGGTGGTTGATATAATTCAAACGCCGAGACAGGTTGGTGCTGACATGCAGTAGTTGGTGAATTCTGGAGGCGATTTGTTGATGATTTCTCGGTACTTGGATCTGGATTACGATGATGTTGGGGAGGTCTATCGGACAGTGGGATTCGACGTTTTCAGGATGGATTGGGGTGCGGCCAGATGGGTGAAGGTTACGACTTGGGTGATAGGATGCTGTTTATTGGCCAAAATTCCTCCATGTCGTTTTTGGCTTCGGATTTTCCGGGGTGCGTTGAAAATTGCATCTACTTCACGGATGATTACTCCGAGCTTAATTATGAAAGTGCGTTTGGTAAGAGTGATTCTGGCGTTTTCCGTTTGTCCGATGGAAAAATTGAACGAAAATGGAATTCGCATTGTAGAGATCATTGGCCGACACCCATATGGGTTTCTTCTAATCCCTGCTAATTTGGATCTTCTTCCAAGCAAAAAATAAATTGAACTGCTCTATGTTGTGTGTGTAACTATTGATTCGAAATGTACAATCTTTGTCTAGAGTTGTATTGTTTCAGCTCCAATAAAATTGTCCTGTTGTATAATTGTGTTTCACTTTTATGCACTAATGTACTTTCATAGCGTGGGTAGAAAAGTTGATCTAACTTACTTTTAATAATATAAAGCTTTTATATATATATATATATATATATATATATAAATAAAAGATATATTTATAATTTGCACTCAATTAATTTCTTCGTTTGATGGAAATAAGATATTATATCGTACCTTATGTTACACAATCGGAAACCAGACAAGTCCAACGATAAAGCAGCTCCTAAAAAGATATTTTAGGTGTTAAGATCATGCGTCATTGTAGAGGACTCTGTTTTTTTCATCTTTCACACAGAGCATACATACTACATACTACAAACTACATACTACATACAAATAGTAAAATAAACAAAAGGTACAAACACTGCTACACTAGTCACCATGTACATATCAACAAGACATCTCAAACCAGAAAAAGAGAGAAAAACGAAACTTCCTCAGAACCGATCCATTTGGACAACGATAGCCAATATTCCTATGCGATGCAGCGCCTGGAATGCATGTAGTGAGGACAGTCGAACATGGCGAGCGTACCGGGAAGATCACTCTCTATCCCGTATCCAAACATCGGACGGTAATCCAGCTCCTCATCATAATCATACGCGAATTTCGGTATTTCGATCTCCGTCCTCCTCACATGGTCCCACAAAAACTGCAACCTGGACAGGTAGCTTATCTTCCCGTACAGCCTGCATTAAAACTGCCATTACTAACAAGCTAATGAAGCTTTAAATACGTTTTAAATATAAGATTGACGCAAAAGATCGTGTCTTTATATTCTTTTACCTTCCACTGAAAAGGAAACGACCAAAAGTGGCTAGGAAAAGACGGGTCTGTAAACCCGGGTGAACAAAATAAACGGCTTCAAGAAGGTCCTTGGTCTCGCCGGGAATAGCCTCGTAGACAGACCGGAAGATGGAGATTCCGGGGGAGTTTACACCCCTTTGAACGTCTGTGTGAACGTACACAACTGAAAAAGGCTTCTCGTTTAACTTTGGGAAAATTCTGTCGTCCAAATACTTGCTCAGAGCCTCCCTGCTCACAAGCCTCGATGCTGAATTAACAAAATCCAGACCAGAAAGATTAAGAGAAAAATAAATTAATAAATAAATAAACACACACCAAGGAAGAAGAAGTCTATACCAGGAAGGAACTTTCCGATGATGCGAAGAACCTTGCGACCACGTTTGTCTCGGCCTTGGATCTTAAACACTTCGAGTTTCTCGATGAGATTTAGCTGATCGGCGAGGGAAAGTGCAGAACAAGGAGCGGAAGAAGCCATGGTTAAAGAACAAGGTCTAGAGTGTAAAGAAGCTAAGTTTGTATTTGTTGTCGCTGTTGTTGTGAAGAGAAAAATAAAATAAAATGGTTTTTCTACTTGGGCAGAAATTGGCGGTGTTCCACTGTTGCGAATGATTTCCAAGGAATTTTCGGAAAAAGAAAGGGGATAAAATGAAAAGTGCAAAAAATGGGAATGGATTTATACAGAGAGAGGGACCAAGGGCAGGGGTACATCGGTACATGCGGAAAAACAGAGGGATTATCTGTAACGCATGGGGATTGGGGGGTCTAGGAAACGACACCGTTTGAGGTAGTTTGTGGGTATGTTCGGAAGAACCTTCCCTTTTGGATTAAACTGGGACTAACGCAACTCGGTGGGTGTTAATGCTAAAAGGTGACCCTGACGCTCTGTTCCTGATTTTCTATCGGGGCTTAGCCTTCTTGAAAGCTTTATAATGCTCTTCACCGTCGATTTGGCGTGGGAAAAAGGGTCACTTCACGGACTTACCTCGTTTGGCGCTAAAAAAAAAAAAACTATATACAATTATCTACATTATTCTGGGATAAGATTTTAAAATATAAAAGCATTATTTTGAGAAATATTTTTACTTTATATTAAAACGTAATAGTTTTACGCTATTTACCGTTTAAATTCTTTGAAACACACTAATTGTTTTTTTTTTATGGAGAAGAAGTGTAAGTCCTAAGTTTACCATTTAAAAACATTTCTTCATTGCTTCGTATCTTGATAATTTATTTCATTGAGATTATGACGTTTATTAGTTTTATCGATCGGGACCACCGTGGAAATACGAAACTTGTATGTAGATTTTCTTAGATCGATGAAAACGGTATAACAACCGTCTGACATTTGAGTATTGGCAAGCACGTGTCGCCAAAGTGGCAACATATGAGCTTTTCAAAGGATCAAATCATTTCTTGGCTTATGGCTTAAGACGTCCCGTGACCAAATTTCTTCAAGAAATTTGAAACCAAAGAAAAGTGGAAAACTGATGCTGACCTGGTTGCTGATATAGTGGGTGTTTGAAAGAGTGGTAAAAATCAGTGGTAGAAACTACTTTTATTGTAGCATGTGAGAACTTTTTACTGTTTATAACTGAGATTGTGGTGAAAACAACAATTGTCAAACAGAGCGTATGGCATCCTTGGTCAAATTTACAAAAGGCGTGTTATAAAGCCGGATAAATCACAATATTTATGCAAATGTTAGCAGATTAGTTATCTTTTTCATATTAGGGATAATCTTAATTTTTATATTAATTCTTAAATTATCATTAATTTATTAGTAGATGTAATCTATTTAGCCTATTTGAGAACTCAGTTAAAATTATATTTTATAATTTTGTCCAACTTTTGATTTAAATTTTGTGAGAAAAAATATTATAACAATTTTTATTAGAACTACAATTTATAGTTCTAATTGTGTTTTTAAAAAACTTATTAATGTAACAATCTTTTAAACAACTATCACTAAAAACATAACTTATAAATTAATACACCAGTTGGATTTATAGTTGGTGTTGCTAACAATTTTCTTTTATATATATATATATAAACAAACCAAAGCAGACGTGATAAAATAATAGTGACCACTTTGTTAGAGAATATGTTGATATGGCTATGGTGGGGTTCAATGCAGATGAAAACAACACACACATTAAATGTCAAGATAGCACTAGCTTTGGGAAGGTTCGAGTGTTAATGAAGTAAACGATAATATATAGTTTTCTGTGGAGTTAATGTATAATATACAGAATTGGGACGGCAAAGTCCAAGAAGGCCACATGAACGTCAAAACCCTATCCACTTACGCTAGTTTGCTTCACGCTTTTTGGGTTTGATTGTAAGTTGTATTTTTTTTTTGTCCCTTCTTGGGGAGATTAGTGAATTTGAGCGTCTAAAAGGTCTTTCTTAAATTGTATGCTTTGAATTGGATAAGGAAAAAGATAACCCTATGTAGACTGGATGCTAGACAAAGACTTGAAAGAAGAAATTTTAGATCATCAAGCAATTATGGAAGTATTGTTACCGTTAGAACAAGGCATGTGCCGTATACTCCCTTTCGTGTAAACATACACTACACGGCAACACGTTGCATAGTTTGAAATTTTGAGTGGCATGTACCAATCATGTTTCTTGCTTGAGGAATGGACACAATAACTAGTCATGTTAGTACTTAAATTATGGAGTGTGCTTGCGAATGTAAATAGAACTATTAAACTATAACTAAAATATTGTAACATCTGAGAATTTTGTATTATGACACTTTTTTTTTTACGCCGTAATATATAAAGTGTTATATTGTAACAATTAGAATGATGTTCTCAAGCACACTTATGAATATTTTAGAACTTTATTTTTTTATATAAATTGTAGTAATTTTTATTCAATATTTGAAAATTGACCAATGTTTTTTAAGATTTTACAATGATAGTTATATCAAGTGCTGAATAGTCCTTTTATATTGTTAAAAGCCCGTTAAAATTAAAATAGTTTATACTTGATATAATTATTTCTAAAAACATTTTAATTTTTTAAGGGAGAAAAAAATACCAATAACCTTAAAAGCTAGCAGAAGGGGAAATTAAAATGAGCTATCGTAAAACGATTTTTTTTATTTTCTAAAATAAATTGCATGTCCATTTTCTACGGCAATGCCAAACCATAATAAAAATCAAAAAGAAAGGAAAAGGAAAAGGAATTGATTTCCAAATTAAACAACATATCTAGCTTAAACGAGTAAGTTAATTTTAAAATTGACCTTTAAAGGATAAGAATTGCCTCATTTTGACCTTATTGGTCAAAATAACACAAAACTGCACCTTGAGCGCACCATCAGTTTCAGCTTTGATTATTTTGTAAATGAAACGTCAAAATTTTTCACAATTTTTTCTTTCTCAGTTAGATCTCGAGACTTGTTCACAACATGCACTATGGAAGGACGAAGGCTATTAGCTGTCAGACGTTGTAAGTAAAAGAAGAGGCCGCACTTACGCCTACAAGAAATAAAAAGTATGTGTTTTTTTTTTTTTACCTAAATGAAATCTAAAGTCTTTTGTTTGAAGTTACTACATTATCCTTGGCCTCCACACATGATCAACAGAGTTAAAAAAAAAATCAAGCCTCAACAATTAAATATTAAGGCTGTAATTTTTTATAAATTCATAGAGGAGTTTTGTGTCATTTTGAATTCTAGGGACAAAATGAGAAAAAATCTATTCCATGGACGTTTTATTTCCTTTAGTCACCAAAAGTTTATTTATTCCCATATGAAAGAGTTTTACTCAAAAAAATCTTAAAAGGAACATGATACGATATTCTCTTTTCCAAATATAAACATATATATTTCAGATAATTAAATCCAAATAATTGAATTAAGTATATAATTCCATAAGAGGACAAGGCTTTAGATGTTATTTAAATTGAAAGATTCCCTTAAAACATCTAAATATCTTTCTTTACATATATCTATGGAAGACGTCAAAATATATATATTGTTTCTCAAACGTCAAACGTGGACAATTAAGCTTTGACTTTAAGCAGCGAAGTACAGCAAAGGAAAAATATCGTAATAAAGGGAAGAAAAATAATGATGGGACATATTAATTAGGAGAGGTCTATGGTAATGTCCACCTGAAAGACGCTAGTGACAATGCTCAATTATTTACATCTAAGATAACATCCTGCTGTTTATATTGGAGTGCGTTACACAGACTCAACATTTGGTCGCACTACTTATTCTCTTTTTTTTTTTTTTTTTTTTTTTTTTTGAGGATTCGAATCTACCTTTTAAATTTGCAATACATCCTAGTGAAAATTTCTAAAAAAAAATTAATCTGGAAAATTCACATAGAAGCAAGAATTGCCCCTTGGAAGCGAGGGTTTTTGTTATCTTATTTTGTGGTGGAGTATTCAATCCTTGCACATCTCCTGAAACGCAGAATGAGAGGGGGAGAGACCTCAAATGCAATTGCTTGGGGCGTCAACTCTTCTCTACTTTGCATCTTCATCGTGAATTCGGGTCATTCTTGAATTCCTTCTTCAGTTCGTTCCTTTCAAATCTTTGACTGTTGAATTTTTCTTTTTTTCTGGGCTGTGTGTGAGCGCGTTCTTGTGTTTTTGTTTTGGGCGTCAACTACGAAGCAGACCCACGGTTTCAATAGTACAACAATAAGAAGTGATTGAGCCAGAATTAACTCCATAAACGCTTTTGCATGTTTTTGGTGTCAAACCCGAAAAAAGATCTAAGACATTTTTATATTCATGAATTCTTTTTTTATATTCAAAAAAATTCCATAAAACTTTCTACAGAAATCTCGAGAAATGCAAAAAAAAAAATAAAAAAGAACTTCACCATTGAATCTATGCCATATCCGTGTCATGCATTTAAAATTGTGGCATGCTTTCCAATTTTTCAAACTTTTTTCTAAAACCTTTGTTGGCACGCAATAACAAAAATGTAAATCAGGAAGCGTTGACTGAAGGCATTAACAAAAGAGGTGTTTAGAAGGGTAGTGGGAACTAAAGGTGGGAACTATTTTTACTGTAGCATGTGAGAGCTTTACACTGTAGTTTTGTTTTATTTTTTTTTATTTTTTGTTTTTACTATAACATGTGAGAGCTTTATACTGTTCATAACTGAGTTTGTGGTAGAAACCATAGTTTCCACCACTATACCAAACAGGAGAAAAATAAAAACTAATATTATAATAAAAGAAAAATAAAGGAGCATCTTAATCATCTACACGCAATAAAATACACTAAAAGATAATATATATAATGACGAAGGGGGAATCTTTTCAAAAATAAAAAATAATAACAAATGGGGAATAATTATCTGTAAGCTGTGGGCAATGAAATAAATAAAAGATAGATTGTAATAAGGGGGAAAAAATAGAAGGGCATTCCAAGAATGGAACTCGGCACCTTTCGCACCCAAAGCGAGAATCATACAAGTAGACCAAATACCTGTGCCAATTAAGCTGGTGAGGGTCTTTTTAGAAGACAAAATGTAATATCAATTTTTACAAAAAACAAGCCAATAAGAACCAACACTTATAGTTCTCTTTTGCAATACGTAATTTTGGGAGGACTTGCACTAAAGAAGTTGATTCTGTGACTTCTGGAGAGGGAGAAAAAAAAAGAGAAAGAAAAACTGTGCCAAGCGCACCCGGAGCCCATATCAAGACAGATCATTATCACTTTTAGAATGCCAGCCAAACATCTTCACTTTCAGAGCACAAAGGCTCTCTGTGTTCATCATGTCTGCTTACAAGTTGTAAGAAAATTGTAACAAGGTTGGGTTCGTCATTATAGTCCAGAAAAGGGAAGACAGGTTTGGGCTTCCATGCTACTCTTCATTTCTGTTCAGCCTAAATACAAGAGCAGGATTGGGCTTGGACCTTTTGAAACAATTGTTGTCCTTTATGAAAAGCTCCAAAAATGGAGAACGCTGCACGGGTTCCAGACGGTGAATTATCAAGGCCATAGTTTAAGATCTGACAAGCTGTCTTTAAAAAAATCTTTTTTACAATAGGACTCTGATGTTAATAATGCATGTTTATAATAATTGGATCTCATCAAAATAAGATCACAATAAAAAAATATATATATATAGATAGAACATATAATGTCTAATACATATATAACAACTATTAGAGTATGGTGACCCAAATTCAGTTAGGTCCCGACCCAAAAAGCTCGTAGTGAGACAAATTGTGGTGAAAAATAAAAGTGAGATTTTTCATGATATCTATGGTGGTAACGGAGAGATCGGGCCTATCGGCCCCAATCCTATAGCCCACCACTGATCTCATCGGAGGTGCTTGGGCGGACCGTTATTGTTGGGCCGTTTAATTTATGTTTTTAGACCCATAGGGTTTTGTCTATACACATATATATGATGTATTGTGTTAGGGCTTGATGATTAGCGAATTTTGAGCCTCCTTAGCCCCTCAATTGTAATCTTTACTAGTTTAGTGATTTTTTTCTCCTTTGCATGTGATTTTTTTCTGTTTTGGGTTTTCACGTAAATTTTCTTTGTGTTTTTGTTTTTTGTTTCTATCGCATTAATTTCGTAACAACAACTGAAAAACAAATCATGATCAATATTATTTTTCAAGTCCTACTATAAAAATATCTTAAAAAAGGGAAATTAACTTATTTTGAAGATACAGTGGTTTTTAGCATATTTTATAGAATTTTTAAGTAAATAAATTTCTTGTCACATGAACGACAATAATTTAAAACTTCCCCAATCCTTTTCTCCCCCGTTTCTCATCCGTTCTCTCTTCATTATCTTTCCTCCCCTTCCCTTAGCAACCCTTGCACACCCTGTCCCCCGACAACTTCAGCCTCAAATGAACCTCTCGGGTACTCTCAAATGATGTAAAATCAAGTTATAAACGGCATATATTCCTATCAAAGAACTGTCATTTTTTTCTTTTTTTTTTTTACGAAAAAGGTTTTTTTTTTTTTGAACTATCATCGTTTTATGCATAGCAATAGTGTTTTTTTTTTTTTTCACACAACTATTTTTAATTAACCCTGACATTTTATGAGTTGATTTTTTTGGAATTATTGGAGTTTAAATGTAAAATGTTGAGACAACTCATGGTCCATATGGAAAACTTATAGAGGCTTGTAGAATTTTATAAAACTCTATCATTTTAAAGGGTTTGATGACTTATATACATAAATCTCACTTATAGCGTGTGCATTTGCAATGAGGCTGTAGAGGTGCACTTGGCACTTAAGCGCGCGATTGCATGATACGTGGCACTTTGTAAAAAGTAATATTTTATTTTATCTTATTAAATTCAAATTTAATTTTTATATTATTTTTGGATTTAATTAGTTAATTTAAAATAATTTGATTTCATTTTAAAATGTGATATAGTGTGAAATTCGAATGTGATTGATCAAAAATGTTACAATCCTTTTGGAATAGGTGGTAGTTATTTTCAAAATGGTGTAATCAACAGTTGTCTTTTAATTATAAATTGAAAAATGTAATAAAAAAAATAATGTACCATGTTTTCACGTTTTTTCTTTCTCTTGGAAAAAATGTTCATTTCTATGTATTTATTCATCGTTGCCTACTACATAAACATATTTATAGGCTTGTCATATTCTAGAAGCGATTTGTAGAGTAATTCTTGTAAACAATCTTAATTAGGAGAGGACAAATAACGCTTTAAAGAATGCATATTACATTACATGTTTCAAGTTTTCATATCAGATTTTTAACAAATTTTTTGTATTTAGAAAAGGGAAAATTTTATAGTAGCCAATGAAAAAACCTAATTTATTCCTTATTTAGCTTTACATACTTTTTTAAACATTTAGAAATGTACAATCCGTCAGTACCTATATGGTCGAAACGGTACTCTTAAAAAACACATGAATAGATTTTACCCAATCAGTGAAATACATGAGGTAATCTTAAGGTTTTTGAACATACAAATTATGTTTATTCTTTGATCATTTCGAAGGTTATTTTTGTTATTTATGTTAAATAAATAAATATATATATATATATATATATAATTTCAAATTCGCAGTGGAGTGCACTCCTACTTTTGAACGACACTTTATTTAAAAATTATTTTAGCGTCCAAAGTGAATGAAAAAAGTCTTTAATGTTCGACTCTTTTAATATCGTTCAGTGGCCAAGGTGGTCCATGAAATTTTCCATGAAAAGGTCCACCATGAAATTATATGTTTATGTCGTTTCATATTTGTAATGTCGTTTCTTGTTCCATTATCTGTCATCTGCGTTTGCATAATCGTTTTTCCTATTGTAGCTTTTTATTCCATTGTCGTTTAAAGATGTAGCGTCGTTTCCTTGTCCCGTCTTTGAGATTTTGCATTTGCACTATCGTTTTTCCAATTTTTAGGCTTTTACGTTATTGTCGTTTTCTGGTCAATTGTTTCAATCCCTTCCATGAAATGCTGTTTATCATATGTGAAGCAGTTATTTTTATAAATGCAATAAAAAATAAAGAGATGAATCAGAAAGAAAAATCCTTTTAATTCTCATGGAGTTGTAATTTTATTATTTACAAAACCACATGTCTTAATATAAAATTTGATGTATTTTTTTATATTAGATCATACTATTAATGTTTATTAATAGCCGGAGTCATAATTCCAAATTAAACTGGATTACTCAATTCGAAATTTTGAACAGTAGGATTATTAGAGCCAGCAAGCAAAGGTGGAAAACACAAAAAAATAAAATAAAATAAAATTATTTTCCAAGTCAGCAATCTTAAACCACCAGGTGAGGCTCACATATGGAAGGACGAAACACGTTTCAGTTCTCAACGGATAGACCGAGGACCCCACATATAACGCAGACTGTGACAAAAACTAATCCAGCAACTTCATTTACTTCTCGCCCAAGTCAACGGCTCAGATGCTCTTTGATAACTTATGCTAAATGTAGGCCCGGGTGCAGTCTATACCAACCTACAAAGCCTCAATCAGATATCTACCCGCAGATGTACGCTAAAGATTTGTTTCAGAAAGGCTTTTTTAGGAGAAAAGTCCAGGCAAGTGCATGTCTGCGTTTGGACTCTGCGAGAAAAAAGTGATAAGAGAAGGAGTGAAGTGATTAGTGAAACCAACTCAGAGATTTTACACTGTGTCAGAGATGTCAGACTTGGGAGTGCCACGAGAGAGAGAGAGTTTCTATCACTAGGGGGGGACTGTTGTGTTTGTAATTATCAACGGTTACATTACCCCTTGTGAAAAAGTTTTCAATGGTCTATCTGACTTTAGCCATTAAGAAATGTTGGTTGTTTGATTTTAAGTCTTAAAGTTTTAATTCTTATACCAACGGTGTCTCAGCTTTACAAATCGTGATAGATTATACTAATGAGATGTTTAGAAATATTTATTAAAATTAATTTTAATTAAAAATATTATAGTTTAAAAAACCTTTACACTAACATATTTTTTTAAACGGTTTAACATATGAGAGTTTTATACTATAACAACTGTCTACATAAATCAAAATAGAAAAGTGTCAAATTGTATAAATATTGTAATAGTTTCACCAACAATAATTGTACTAAATTAGCCCCTTTAATATTTTACTATGCCTTAGACATCAAAATCCGTCAAAGTTTTGATTTTTTGTTATAGAAGTATTATAAGTGTAACGGTAGCTAATGTCTGGTACTATTAGTGTGTTGGTTGAAAATTAAAAGACAGAAAACTGACAAATTGATATTTTTTAAGGGCAAAAATAAATTTAACCCAAAATTGAAATAATGTTAAGCATTATTAAGGGGCTTTAATATGGAGCAGTATTTTTTAAGAGTTTGGCAGGAAAAGCCAATTTTGTGTGACCATGACTCCCCACGCGTCCAATCCTGTTTCTTTTTGTACTCGGGCTTTGGCCAGACTAAATTTACTCTCCCCCTTAATTACTGTCCTATTTTTGGAAATCACTTGCTTTACTTCCCTCTTATTATCATTACTCTCATTTATTCTTTCACCTCTTCATTTAATAAGAAATAATAATTTTTTCAACACTGCTCCATTTCAGCCTCTCGGGTTTGTTTCATTTCAGTGTTTGTTTTGTCTTTGGCTTACCGGCAACCGGAGAGACAAGACATGTCGCTGGTGGCCAGAAGCAAAGGGTGGAACAGAGAGCAGGATATGCACTATCCTGCTCCACTTTCTTCCCATGAAGAGATTGTGAAGGACCCTATTGTATTTTGGGACACTCTTAGGCGATTCCATTTTATGATGAACACCAAGTTTATGTAAGCTTTTTCTTTTTCTTCTTCTATTTCTTGTTTTTTTTTTTTTTTTTGTTTTTCATTTAAAATGTCAAATTATTATTTATTTATTTATTTAGTTTAAGAAAAAAGATTATTTCTTGGGGATGTTCGAACTATTAGAATATTAGGCAGCTTAGAATGTAATGTTCATGGGAACTCTCAATGTTTAGAAAAAAGATGGAGAACTTTTTATAATATTTAGAGAAAAGATAGAGTAACTTTTTCATGGAAAAAGGTTTCCGTTTCTAAGACTTTATAAATGTTGGGTTTTTTTTATTCCCCTGGTTGTGCTGTTAATATTTTTATTTTTTATTTTGGCAAAATATTCGAAGGATTCCTGTGATTGGAGGGAAAGAGCTGGATTTGTATATATTATACGTAGAGGTAACAAGAAGAGGTGGCTTTGAGAAGGTTTGTTTCCTTGTTTGGCTTAAAATAAATATGCCCATGAAGCAGAAGAAATGATTTTAAAGTCTTTAAAGAACCACATTGAAAAAGAAAAAAAAAATCATGTGTAGGTTGTTGCAGAGAAGAAATGGAGGGATGTGGGTACTATTTTCATGTTCTCACCAACAACAACAAGTGCTTCTTTTGTGTTGAGGAAACACTACTTCAGTCTGCTTTACCATTATGAACAGGTTTACTTCTTTAATATCCAAGGTCCTCTGTGCAACCCATCAGGTATTTTGTATTTATTTTTTTAATTCATTGTCAATCTCTTGACCCTTTTGTTGTAAAAATTTTTATTTATTTTTTAAAATAAAAATTATGCTTTTATCTTGTTTTGTCTTTCTTTATCCTCTCCTTTCTTCTTTGCCACCTGAAAAGCTTTCCTTTTTGTCGTTCTCCAGTTACATTTCCTGTTAACAGCCGCTCATGCAAGCCTGAATTGGCTATTGTGCAATATTCCCCCAAAACCATAAACGACAGCCCGACCCCTCATGTTGAAGGTAATTCTTTTTTCCCCTTCTTTTCTAGTCTTATATTGCCATAATAGATGGTCCAATGTAAGTGGATAGAGTGAGTATCAAAGTCAACCACACAACTTCCTTGTCCAGTGTTTGACCTTTCCACATGGCTCTGTGATTTTGTCAGGCTTGTATTATTTGATTCTAGCAATGTTTAACAGAACAACTTCGCTATATGCTTGAAACCTTATTGTACATAGATACCCAAAGCCAAGATTGAATTTTTGAATCTCTCAAAGCGTGGGTTTTGATGGGGCCCCCACATCTATGGTGTTTCAAATTTGTGGCTGCTGCTATCTATTGTCAAAGATTAGGATTGCATTATACTGAGATTGACTAAATTCATTACTTACATGTTTTTTCAGGCATTGGAACAATTGATGGGAAATTCGAGTGTGGTTATTTGGTGACTGTGAAATTGGGGTCACAGATTCTTAGTGGAGTACTTTACCATCCAGATGATGAAGGCCCTGCTACCCCGGTTTCGGTTCCACAATGTAGTAATGCACTCGTGCCATACACTGGAAAACCTCGACATTCCCGTCGAAGAAGGAGAAGCAAAAGAAGGGGAGACCCCAATTATCCGAAACCCAATAGGAGTGGATACAATTTCTTCTTCGCCGAAAAGCATTACAAGCTCAAATCCCTCTTCCCAAACAGAGAACGGGAGTTCACTAAGATGATTGGCGAGTCATGGAGCAATCTCAGCCCAGAAGAGAAGATGGTAATTCGTTAAATGCATGCTTGCTAATATTTGCAATTTTAAACTTTAGGTTGTTTAATAATGTCCACGTTATTATTTATTATTATTATTATTATCATCTTTTTTTTATTCATAGGTTTATCAAAATATCGGGCTGAAAGACAAGGAAAGATACAGGAGAGAGTTGAAAGAATACAAGGAGAAGATGACACACAGGCATACAATGGAGGTTAACCAGGCAAGCTATTAGACTGGAGAAGTGAAGAAAGTAGAACTCCATCTGGCAAGTGTATAAAAAGGGTATCCATAGAATGAAAAATGGACTCTTTATTGGAAATCCACAGTTCATACACGTGCTTTGCTTTTGGAGTTATTCTAGCTTATATATTTCTTCTACAAAGTAACAAAGAGTACTGTCTAATCCTTCCCAACCTCCAACTTTTATTTGCATTTTCGGCTATTAATCATAATGTGTTGTCTTATGCATTGAAGGGAAGATAAAGGCTTGAGGCCATACGCCAACTAGTTTATAAGCGGCCGCATTTCTAATTTTCAATCAGGCAGGCTCTTCCCTGTGCCATCAACTCGTGGAATGGTTATCAATTGGCATTTTAGTTATTGTAATTGGTTAGTCAAGGAGTAAATATACAATAAAAACGAGTAGAAACTGCAAGGACAACGACAGGTTCCATCAAAAAATTGAAAACTCAAAAGTAAATCAAACAAAAGAAGGGAAACAAAAAAAAAAAAAAAAGACCTTGTTAATTCTCTTATAAAATTAACAAAATGAACAGTCCAAAAAGACCAAAAGAAGGTTTAGCCTCTGCAAATCAACAGGATAAAGGACTATGTTCCTAGATGGCCTAGGAGGAGACAAAAAGTGGGTTCTCTGCTTTGGCATACAGCATTTATAGTAGCATACTGTGTCGTCAAACGATAACAATACGTTAGTTTCAAAGTAGGATATTAAAGCTACTAGGATTCATCAATCATGCACGCTTGTTAAGGCCATGAAAGAAGCGGTGTTTTCTCCTCTTTGAATACCTTCCCTTATTCTTTGACACGACGTATGGTACAAACTGTACCTGCACATGCCCACTAACAAATCATTTTATTTTCTTTTTTCTCTTTTCTGGGTAAATGAAAAAAAGAAAGAGGCGTAGTAGTAAGGCAAAAAACCTTTGAATTGTTGCGTATGCCAAAACCCTCAAGTGCAGCCGCGTCATCAAGCAACTTCTCGTTATCAAACGGTAGGCAAAAATTTGCCCATACGTGCCTCCTATATTCCGAAAGAACCCAAATAACCATTCAATCTAAACAGCATAAAGATAACAAAAATTTCAAACATTTTTAAGTTCGATAAATTGTACAAACCATGATATGTGGCGGTGACCAATCTTGGACTCCTCCATCTCGTTCACTTCCTGCTTGATCGCAAGCTTAAGATCCTTCACAGTCGCAGTGTTCATCACTGCCACGTCTGCCAAAAAAAAAATTTCCTAGAAACACGTGCTTCGAATGATGTGTAGACCACTTGTTTGTGAAAATGCCAAGCCGAAGAAAGAGAAAATTCGAGTTACCAAAGGAGGTTCCGTCGAGCTTGAGAAGTGAAATTCGCATGGCACTGCCGAGTTCGAGGCTTATAAGGATGTCGAAGTCCGACAAAGACGGTTTCTTCGGGACATCGGCGAGAATCGGATCGTCAAGCAGGGCCGCCAGCCTGGAGTTCAATTTTGCCTTCTTGACGTTGTTAATGTTGTAACCTTCCGCTTCTAGATTGTAGTCTAAGTTCGTGCTTGATTCCATTACCGGTAACAACCTTCACTTTTTTTTAAACTAGTTCTCCGGACCGGACCTGCAACTCTGCCTTGCTCGCCGGTGGTTTTAACGAATATACGTGGGCCTCAACTGTTCTGGCCGAGCACTGATGAATTTTTGGGCTGGCTGGTACGAAGGTGGCTCATATTTTGGGTCAGTTTGAGAAAAAAACCTTCGATGGCTGTTTTTCAATTTCAACGCTTTTATGAAAAAGTTTAACTCTTATTGAAATACAAAGACATTATTGTCTTAAAATATTTTGGGTTATTATTAGATAAACATAAATTCTCCCCTAACCAAGGTCTCATGTTTGAGTCTTGTATATGAAGAAGCATTTGTTGAGAACACTTTCCCCTGTTGCAAGGTCCGACCCGACTCGAATGTAGATTAGTCGGAATAACCCTGCTAAAGTTGAAAGACCCTTTGTGTAGGTTAGTGCCTCTAATGGTGGGTCAGGAGTTGGATAGTTTACACAAAAAAGAAATAAATATATGTTATCAAAAGATAATTTGGCCGTCTCAAAAAAAGATATTTTGCCCTTATGAGTTAAGAAAAATAAAATAGACTAAAAGGAAATAAAACACAATGGTGGTGGTAAAAGTGATGTAGCACCAAATTTACCCTATATTTTTCTAAAGAACAAGATTAAGAGCATGCGTGAGAGATTTAATTATAATACTTTTTGGTAACATGAAACATAAAAATCATTATAATTTTACTTTTAAGTTTCCTTAAAATATTTATATATCAGTTCCCTCCTGTGTGCATGCCATGTAAATAGTAATTAACGTATTGGGGCTGAAATCATCTATTTATGTCTTAATCAGAAATTCTTTCAAATATTAATATTTGTTTACCACCTTGTAAATACATGCTTTTCAAATAATCTATTTATCCTTTTTTTTAACGTAGAAACCAATTTCTTTTGATGCTGAAACTCTAACCTAGAATCTCGACCGGACGTGACAGAAAAAATAAAAGGTGTAAATTGTTCAATTGGTCTCGAATCTTTTACGAAAGTGAGATTTTGGTCGTCAACTTTTTTTTCCTGATTTTTCAATCCCCAACCTTTCATTTTAATAGCTGAGGACTATTTTAACAGTTAAATGATTAAGTTTGATCGTTAAAAATTGTTACACGTTATTTTTTTATTAAAATCACTAAATTACCCTTCAAATTAATGAAAATTAAAGAAAAACTTATTTTAAACTTTAAACAAACAATAAAAAAAAAACAACACAAACAAAAAAAATTACAAACCTAGTTGCCCACCCCTACCCACCAAGCCCCTCTTGTGCCGACGATTGTTGCTCCTCTGCCAACCCTGTTGCACCTAACCCTCACTATTGACCCCACCCATGGATCACTGAAGCCCCTAACTCCATCAGCCCTCTTCATTTCTCGATCTCTTCCTCTTTTTCTCTCTCGATCGGCAACAAGATCACAGTTATAGAGAGAGAAACGAAAGAGAAAAGTCATTTTTTTCTTCTCCATTTCTCCTGGTTTGATTCAGATTTTTTTTTTTTTAGGTGAAAGATCTCACAAAAATGGCACCGCCATTGTTTGATTAGTGGGCGAAGAAGAGCCACCGAGGGGATGCCAAGCCGACGACGAGAACTCTCTATTGAGAACTTCCTCATATCTGTCGAGAACTCTCCAAGCCAAGCCCGTTCCCACCCAGGTGTCCTCATCTACTCGTGACGACCCACCTAGGCGCGCCATCTAGCCACAAACCTAGGTCGACGAAGCCAAAGAGAATGACCTCACTATCTAAAGAGAATGATGAATCTAAAAAGAACGAGTGGGGGTGTAGTCATGGCTGAAAGTAGTTTTTTGGCGAGAAGGATGTTGAAGGATGGAGGGGGATTAGATCTAATTTGAGCTTAGGACTCATATCTTTTTTTTTTTTAGTTTTAGATTTGATTGGAGCTTTTTTTTACTTTAAAAAATATCTAACTTTAATGATATATATTTATTTTTTTACTTTTTTATTATTTTTTGTGTTTTAATTTTAAAGACTTTAAAATATATTAGGTATTTGGCTAAAATGTCCTCGTCAAAATGGTCAAATGCCCACCATATAATGCACATTTAATATCCATCTGGTTATATTGGTTTCTCAGCAATAAAATAAAAAGGTTAGGAAAAAATCTCACCAATAAAAAAAAAATAATAGAAATATGAATTCTCACTCAAACAGCACTAATTTTGGATTTTTTGGATTAAGTCAGGAAAATTTGAAATTTGACAAAAAAAACAATGAAATATTTGGAATTTTGTCTCTCAGCTTAAACGGGTGTTTGAAAAAATGATGAAAATTAATGGTGAAAACCATTTTTATTATAACACATGAGAGTTTTACACTGTAGTAATTGTTTTTATTAATACTGTAATATATAAGAGCTTTTTACTATTTATAATTAATTTTATGGTAAAAACTAATGGTTCCTATCACTTCCAAACATGCCATTACAAATCCTCTTTGCATAAGAATTTCACATAACAGTAATTACCGACACAGTTAACAGGAATTCACAAAAAAAAAAGTACGATATATTGAGGAAAAATCAGGGTAATAAAAAAAGAACATCAATACGAGGATCCCCAAAAGAAAATCCACACAAAGATCTTCACTCTAGGCAGATCAGTTTATTCAGACAAACAGAACAAAACTAAACAAAAATAAACGATCTGACCAACGAACCAAGCAACAACTTTTGACTTGTTTGAGTTTCAAGCACTTTTCTGCATCTCAACAACCTTCTTCCACGACTCTCTGCTCGAAATCTCATGCCACCATCTTCCCACATTCTGCTTCGAAGTAAACATCTCAGCCCTATTAGCCGCCGTGACCAAGTACTGCGCATTGGGCAAATGCGAAAGATCAGCCAACGAGAACTCGTCTCCGGCCAAGAACCGGCTTTCCCCAAGCCTCTTCTCGTAAACTTCTAGAACCTGCTGGAGCTTATCTTCCTTCAGCTTAATCACCTTCGGGTCTTGCTTGAGCTTCATTCTCGGCGCGAAAGCCAGCTGAAACACAAGAGCCGAGCTTGGTGGGTTAAAGCTTTGACCTTCTGCTTCTATCCACTGATCTATCGACGCTTTCGCCAATGGGTTCGTACCGTACAGTCCCTTGTTTCCCTTCTCGGCATACTTCTCGCAAATGTAACGGCATATGGCTCTGGATTCTGACCAAAACCCAGAAAATTACTTTTCATGAATTTCGAAAATGTTGATTTCAACCGAATTTCGCAAGAAAATAAATCGTGGGTAAATTAAGAAAATAAATCGTGGGTAATTTTGATTTACCGAAAAGGGAAATGCTTTCATCTTGAAAAGCCGGTACTTGGCCAAAGGGCTGCGACGTATGGTGAAGAAGATAAATGAGACAGCTATATAGAGATAAAGAAGTGCTTTTCTTTTTTTTTTAAAAAAAGGTAAAATTGTGTTAGAAAATACCTGGATCTTGAGGAATTCGGGCTTCTTGTGGTCGCCTTTTGACATGTTGATTGGAATGAGCTGAAACTGAATATCTTTCTCAAGGAGACAGCCCAAAACCCTTGAGACAGCAGTGGACATCGGTGGTCCGTAAACTTTAACAGGAGTCGCCATTAGAGTACAGCTTATCGGATTGCTCAGTGTTTCTTATATGTATTTGTGTATATGTGTCTTGTTTTACGCCATACAGAAAAAGGCACGTGAAGCTTCAGGCACTTTATCCCTTGCTTAAAATCTGGTGGAATGGTGAAGGAATTGGGGTTGGGGCCCACCAAGTTAGATTTAAAAAGACATGTCGCCTAACGTAAATATAATAGAATACGACATGCTCTTCTTCGTCTCTCTCTCTCTCTCTCTCTCTCTCTCTCTTAATAAAAGCTACCAACGGTCAAGCTTTTCTTCGTCGTTTCTTCATTACTAATTCACAAGACATTTGCTGATGAAAAGTTATATTTCTTATTCCTACTATTTTCAGAATACAAGAGGGAGTTTACATAACATATGCAGAAATCTATTCTAGTAAGGTAATAACTCCTACACATGATTCTAGGCTAGAAATTAATATTCCAAATAAAACAAAAAAAATCCCTGTAGTCTCTCCACAAGATTGGATTCTTCCCATGAGATTCTTTCTTTACAACTCATGCCAACACCCCCTCAAGTTGGTGCATAGATATCTTCTATGCCTAACTTGTGTAGTAAGTTATAAAATACCCTGCTTGAGATAGTCTTTGTAAGAATGTCTGCAAACTGATCTTCTGATTTTACAAAAGGAAACTGAACCATCTTAGCTTCAAGTTTTTCCTTGATAAAGTGACGGTCCACTTCAACATGCATTGTTCAATCATGTTGAACCGGGTTTTGAGCAATCTCTATGGCCACAAAATAAATTCATTGCAGACTCGTATGAATTGACAATTTCTTTTAGTAACCTCTTTAGCCAAAGAAGCTCACAAAGTCCTTTAGCCATGCCTCTAAACTTAGCCTCTACACTAGACAATACAACCACCTTCTATTTATTGCTCCTACAAGTGACCAGATTGCCTCCCACAAAGGTAAAATATCCTGATGTAGACTTTCTATCCGTAATACTTTCAGCCCAATCAACATCTGTATAACCATCAATGTTTAGATGATTATTTTTCTTAAACATGAGTCCTTTTTTAAGAGAGGACTTCAAGTACCCTAAAATTCGAAGCACTACATTCATATGATCCTCACTAGGATCATGCATGAATTGACTCACTAGACTCGCAGCATAGGCAATGTCTGGTCAAGTATAAGACAAGTAGATCAGTTTTCCCACAAGCAGTTGGTACCTTTCTCTATTTGTGGGTATTTGGTTTGAGTGTTCTTTTATTATGTGATTTTGAACCATCAGAGTGTCAAAAAGCTTACAATCAAGCATTCCTGTTTCAGCTAGTAGGTCAAGTATACATTTCCTCTATGACAGAAATGTGCCTCGACTAGACTGAGCTACTTTGATACCAAGAAAATATTTCAATCCCCCGAAATTCTTCATTTCAAATTTAGTTGCCAGATGCTTCTGCAAGCTAGAGATTTCCTCCTTGTCATCTCCTATAATAATCATATCATCAACATAAATTATAAGAGTTGTTACCATCCCTTGTTGATGCTTCAAAAACAGAGTATGATCTAAATTACTTTGTTTACCATCCTCGCTGATGCTTCAAAAAGAGCATGATCTGAATAACTTTGTTTAAAACCATGCCTTTTTATAGCCAAGTTAAATCATCCAAACCACGCTTTAGGTGATTGCTTCAGTTCGTACAGTACCTTATGTAGTTTGCATATAACTCCAAGTTGAGGTGAGGTAGTAAAGCTTGGTGGAATGTCCGTGTAAACTTCTTTTGCAAGATTCTCATGTAGGAATGCATTTTTTACATCGAACTGATGTAGTGGCCAATATAATTTGCAGCAAGAGACGACAATACTCTGATAGTGTTCAACTTCGCTATTGGTGAAAACGTCCCCTGATAGTCTATACCATATATTTGGGTAGTGAAGTAAGAATGGGCTGGCTCGGTCTGCCCATGGGCCAATTTTACATGGGCTGTGCTGGGCTATGCCGTGGGCCTTGAATGGGCCGGCCCATCTTAACCCATCATAGGTTTAGATGAGCTAGCCCATCTAAGCATGCAATTTTTAATTTTTAATTTTTATTATTTTTTTAAAATTTTTAAACAAGTTAACAAATATAAAAGTTTGAATAGTCAAAAGAAATATAAAAAGGAATATTTTATTTACAATTGCTTCATTAAAAACTTTTCCAAGGAAAACCTAGTGAAAAAAAACCTTACTTTTGTTTTTCAAAAGCAAAGTATGCCTAGAAGAAAAAAAAAAGAAAAGAAAAAGAGCTTGCTAGGCCCATTGTAACATGATATGTGAGGTCTTGTCTTAGCAAAGCATGCCTACAAGCAAAAAAAAAAAAAAGATTGCTATAATATGATGTATGAGGCCTTTTACTAGAAAAGGACATACTCAACCATGTTCACCCGTGAATGAATATGAAAACATATATATATATATATATATATATATATAATTGAGCCACAATGGGCCTTCGGTGGGCTGACCCATTATGGGGCTAGACGGGCCAGCCCGGCCTGGCCCAGCCCAGCCCATGATTTTCCATGGGTTGTGCCGGACCGACATATGTTGGCCTAGCCTAGCCCAGCCCAGCCCAGCCCACCAGTATTTATGGATTGGCCCGGGCCGTGAGCAATGCTGAGCTGTGTCGGCCCAGCCCATTATTGTAGCAGGACGGGCCAGGGCAGGTCTACAGGCCCCAGCCCATTGTTGCATCTTGATGTTTGGGTATATCCTTTCACTACAAGCCTTGCCTTATATCTCTCTATTGACTAATCTGCCTTGTGTCTAATGGAGAACACCCATTTGCATCTCACTGTTTTCTTCCCTTCAGGCAATGGCATGAGCTTCCATGTATCATTCTTCTGTAATGCTGTCGTCTATTCAGTTATTGCTTGAACACATTTTGGATCGTTTAAGGCCTCTTGTACTATGCTCGGAGCATGATCGAGGATAGCTTGTGCACAAAATCTTTGAAAGGTTGTGATAAATTCTGAGTAGAGACGTGGTTAGCAATCGAATACTTCGACTTCCTCTCTTCATGGTTTGGTGAGTACCGACTTGGTGGTTTGCCACGGTTGTGTCTACAAAGTAATTTGTAACCAACAGAATCATCTATAGGCTTATTGAAAAGAGAGTTTAGAGATTGTACCTCAGGAGTATTCTTAGGAAAGTGGTCGTTTGGCACTAAAATATTAGAAATGGGCTGCTCTTGCTATACTTGTTCACCTTCCAACTTGGCATCATCATTTTCTCCTTCTTGCCCTGTTGATTCCACAAGAGTCTCTGGTCTAGTTCTATTCAGATTACTTTGAGTGTCACCATGTCCTTGTTGAGTCCTAACCTGAATAGGTAGTAGTTGTTTTCCATTGAATTCAGTATCATTAACATTATAATTCACCTGCAAGTTTGAATCCTCAAAGCCTGGCCAATTTTCCCAATTGTCCACATTCTGCTCTTCACTTGGCAGCTCCCCTTGAAGAATAGAATGAGAATCTAGTTTTGAAAAAAAAGTTTCAGATTCGAGAAAAGTTATGTCCATGGTGGTATAAAGTCACCTCGTTGTTGGATCATCACACCTAAGCGTTTCTTATGTGCGACATACCTAAAAAAATGCACCAAATAGTGCAGGGATGAAGTTTTGCTCGTTGGTTTTTATGAAGGTGAACATAAGCAACACATCTAAATATCTGTGGTGGAAGCATCAAGATTGAAGGCAAAGGTACGAAATGAGCAAGAACTTGTAATGGAGTTTCAAAATCCAAGACTCGAGATGGAATTCAATTCATCAAATAAACAACAGTAATAACTGCATCTGTCCAATGGCGTTGGGGTGCATGCGCTGCTGTTAAGAGTGCTTAAGCTGTTTTGAGAATATGTCGGTTCTTTCGCTCTACATCACCATTTTGTTGTGTTGTTTGAGAACAAGTGGTCTCATGAGCTAGGCCATGTGCTTGGAAATATTCTCGTAACTCATTATTGTCATATTCTTTGCCATTATTAGATCAAAGAATCTAGAGTTTAGCAGAGAATTGAGTCTTGATCATACTATAGAAGCAACGAAAAATTCCTAACGCCTCATTCTTATTTTTCATCAAGTAAAGCAAAGTCATACGTGTACAATCATCTGCAAAAGTTACAAACCATTTAACACCTGAAGAAATTGAAATACGGGTCAGGCCCAAACCGTTGAATGAATTATTGTAAATGAAGTCTCACATTTTTTTAAACTTATTAGGTAAGGAACTCGATGACTCTTGGCTAGGACACAAGTTTCACAACTAAAACTAGACTCATGTAAATTTGAAAACTGGCGCTTTAAGTAGGAAAATGATGGATGTCCCAATCATCGGTGCCATAACCAAATTTGTAGTTCTTTGTCACTAGTTTGATGTACAGTATTTGCCCTGCCAATGCTGAAATCATCCATGCAGTACAGTCCGCCTCTATTAGTACCACGACCAATGATTTTCTTGGTGAGAATATCCTAGAACAAACCGAAACTCGGATACATTAGTGCACAACAATTTAGTTCATCAGTAGCTTGACCTACAGACATTAATTTGTTTGAAAGAGATAGCACTAATAAAGTATTTGTTAATGAAAAAAAGGGCAAAAAGGCAACCTTTCCAACCCCTATAACTAGATATGTCACTTTATTGGCATTGGCAATGCACGTCCGTTTTGGTTGAGTGGTTTCAATAAAATCTCATGGTTTAAATGTCATGTGATCGGTTGCCCCTAAGTCAACAATCCAACCATGATTACCTGAATCATTAAGAGCTCTGGATTTGTGTTAAAGTATAGTGACTGAATTCAGTTTCGCCCTACCCAAAAAGTTCGCGGTGCGACAATTGTGATGAAAAACAAAAGTGAGATTTTTCATAAGATTTGTGGTGGTAGCGGAGCCCCCGCGGCACAGACCATTGTGTTTTTGGATCGTTTAGTTTATGTTTTTCGGCTCATAAGATTTTGTCTATACCTATATATATATATGAAGTATTGCATTAGGGTTTGATTATTAGAGAATTTTTAGCCTCCCTATCGTCTTTATAATCTTCACGAGTTTAGTGATTTTCTTCTCTTCTGCTTGTAGTTTTTTCCCGTTTTAGATTTCCACGTAAATTCTCTGTGTGTTTTTATTTTTTGTTTCTATCGTATTATTTTCGTAACAATTTGTTTGCAGTAGCAGGAGAAATATTTCCTTTTGATGTAGGGGCAGCAAACGGGTCCTCTTGTAGTATAAGGGATAACTGAGATTCGGTATTCACGAGTGCAGCTGGGCCAGAATTTTCGCTCGCACCAGTTTCATGTTTCTTCTTTGCTTTAAGTTCATGCCACTATTCTGAATATCCTTGTAACTTGAAACAGGTGTCTTTGTATGTTTCGGATTTCCACAATATGTACAGCCCACTCCCTCTACTAGTGACATCGACAAGATATCCTTGTAACTTGAAACAGGTGTCTTTGTATGTTTCGGATTTCCACAATATGTACAGCCCACTCCCTCTACTAGTGACTTCGACCTTGTCGATGTTGTTGGTTTTCCACCAGACAAGAACTGAAGTAAAGATTGTTGTTGTGGTCTCTGTCCACCTTTTGAGAGCATAATATCGCCTGGCATGGTATCTTCTTTTGCTAACATCACTACTTCCCTCAATCTTCCCTACAAACAAGCGCATAAGCCTGTTCTATTGTAGGAAACGTTTAAATTTAAAGCACATCTCCTCGGATCTTGTCAAGACGATCATCCAGTCCATCTAAGAATGTGTAAACTCTATCCTCCTGTAAAATAAAGTTATACTTCTGAATTTCCCTCCGTAGGCTTTGAAGATTGTTGTAGTATGTTTCAATGGATCCTCTGCCTAGCTTGAGCCTCGTCACTTTCCGCTTGGGATCGTAAACCTGCAAAGTGTTGGTGCCATCAAAATATGTTGTGGCAACTGTATCCTATACTGCTTTTGCCGTTGGAAATCTGATGTAGTTGCTGATCAATTTTGGATCCATAGAGTTGATCAGCCAACCCTTCACCACTCAATCTCCTAAAATTCGGATCTGTCTCTTAGGGTTGTGGAAGGTCCCCATTTCTATATCCCAGTTTGTCTTCACCTGAGATATACATCTAAACGACCTGGGACCAAAGTCCATAGTTTTGTGCTGTCCAACTTAATGCCAATCAGTGCACCAACTGGTTCATGACTTGGTGGAATTGGTGTCTGGTTCAACATCTGTGATAGTATGGATGTTAGGTCTACAAGAATTGGGTTCTCTTCTTGGGAGTTCCCTATTAAGGGTGGAGCATGTTCTCCCATTGTTCTCAATCTCTCTGGTTTTGTTAATCCCTCTTTCTTTTATTCCACGGAAAAAAAAAAAAAAAAAAAGAAGCTACAGGCTCTAGAATGTATGCTATGATGCCATGATGAAAAGTTTTATTTCTTATTTCTACTATTTTCAGAATACAAGAGGGAGTTTATATAACATATACAGAAATCTATTCTAGGAAGGTAATAACTCCAACATGTGATTCTAGGCTAGAAATTGGTATTCCAAATAAAACAAAAAAAATCCCTATATTCTCTCCACAAGATCGGATTCTTCCCAAGCAATTCTCTGTTTACAGCTCATGCCAACATTTGCGAGTTATGGTCTTAGCTCTTTTAACTTTCAACACGAATAGAACATACATAACTTCGTTAGAATGACAGATGATAAGGATGTTTACATCCACATTCTAAGTTCGAATCCAAAAAATAAAATTTGTATGGCAGAAATTTAATCCACGTTCTAAGTTGAGTCAGAAATTTAAATTGTACGACATAAAATTATTACAACTCAATGGCGCATGAATGATCTTTTGTCAGCCTGATTTACACTCCATCAACAGGGCACAGATACAATTTATTCCCCAATAAGGAAGATCCTTGATGGATCAAGGAATCATATTCCCACTTTTAACTTAGGAAAGTGTTTGTTATACACGTTTCATCACCAATTTGTTGCTACATATTAGTAAGTTCCTGTGCCACTGGCATATGCATTCTTCATAATTTCCTCAGCCGCAAAATAAGTTGCCCACAGTGAGGGAGAAGCATCAGAGTTGAAAGTTGGCAAGCTTCTAATATTGACATCGAGAGGAAGCATCCGATACTCAATGTCGAGCTCTCTGAAAATCTTTATCATCTCTTCAACCAAAAGGGCTCTCCTAGCCCATCTTTGTCCAATGTCTTGGTGGTTCATTCTGTGCGTAAGCCACACCGAGAAGTTCAGCTTGTTTAAGTCCTCCACATCCTTCATTATTAACATTGGACCGGGGTGCCAATGATCGCTTCTGCTCTCAATGTACCTGAATTTTCGTAGCATCCACAGCCCCACTAAAGTTACTAGCTTGGAATTAGTGTTTCTTAATTTCAAGGATGTCAACAGTTTTTAAAGCAAATGTATATTCATCAGAATTGGCTGATGAGAAGAGAAACACGTAGAAATGGAAAAATATGAAAAGAAGAATATATATCTATATATATATATATATAGATTTTTGTTAGACCTTTTAATTCTTTCTTTCATGGTGGCTATTTTCTCCATCGGAGTTGAGATGCGGACGCAAAAATCAATGTTGTCTCCCATGTCTGGACTGCGATAGAAATTGGCAATGGGCCTGGTTGCTAGAACACTGTTGGGGTATATGATCTTTTGGTTGTCGTGCCTCAGAAAGACTGTAGTTAGTATATTCATTTCTTCTACTATCATCTGTGACACAAAGAAGCTAGCGTGAGGAATGTTTTGTAGCAGATAAAAAGGTCATAGCCAAAATAACCATACAAATGAAGATTTTTACCTCGACTCCGTCCACTTCACAACGATCACCAACATCAAAAGGGTGCACAACAAATAAGAAGATAATTGCTTCAAATATGGTTCTACAAGTGTTTCCGAAGATAAACACTACCAAGAGAAGCTGGGAACTTATGAAGACAAGGAAATGTGTGATTTGAATTCCTAGTATAAAAAGTGAGATTATCACAATGATGATGGCTACAAGAATATTCAACATATTATGAAGCTCGTCCACAGCTGTTTTTGTATCATTCAGAGAAAACATAAGGGCTCTTCTCTGTCTAAAAGCATGTACCTGACAAAAGAAAAGCTTACAACTTGGCCAGAAGATGTTTCTTAATACTAATAATAAGTACTCAATAGGCCCTCTTGCTAGAAACTAGCTTTGAAAGCAGTACTAACATATATAATATCGCCAAAATGAACACGAAATGCGAGAATAAAGCATGCAAAGGAGGAGAGCTTTACCACCCAATCTTTCAGAGCAGACTTGCTAATTCCCTCCTTTTCAGCTTCTGCTCCAAACGATTGGATTGTTCTCATAGCTTCATCTTTACTCATATAGGGCATCAAGTCCTCTAGGAATATAAATCTGTCACAACAAGTATATATAACAATAATATATCCTGCAGAAAGGAGAATCAGCATTGTGGAGAAGGAAAAGGTTTCCAACCCAAGGGAAAAAACTTTTTTGTACACAGATCATAAGAATTAAAACCAAATTGAATATAATTTTTGAATGGAAGAAAGGCATATTAACATACTGGGACCCCGGCTTGGCTACTCTAAAGAAAATCTTCTTGGCAGCCTCTTTTGCTTGGCATACAGTTTTGATCTGCAAAGAAGACTCGTCGTCGGTATCCGAATTGAGTATTCGCTCATCTAGAGTTGCCAAAGATCCGTTCCTGATGGTATCTACCATCTTCCTCATATTCCAAGCAGATATATTCTTTGGGTTCAGCTTATGCAAGTAATCGATTGGGATTTTCTTGTCATGCCTATCGGGAGAGTGTCTCGAAAATGTAGGACTCCTTCTAGGAGGTGGAAATGGACAATTATTCCTTGGAAGAAGAGTCGCCCTGAGCTCACTAGGCATGGCTGCCCCAGCACTCTGATACTCCCTAGCGTCAGCAAAAGCCCTTTCCTTGTTTTTCATGTGGTGCCTTTCCAAGAATATTGGAGGACCAGAAAGCGTCTCGATCACGTATTGATTGAACAAAGCCTCCTGAATTTTTTCAAAGAAGTTGTTCACATGAAAATTCAAAGCAAGGACCTTAACAAGAAGAGTCTTCAGAAGCCAAACCAAAGTTCCCACCAAAAAACAGACCAAGATCTTTGTCACATAAGGCAAGATCCTGCTCTTGGTCTTCTCTTGGACCTTTTTATCAAAGATGCCGTGCCATGCAAGCAAAACAAGCCCCAGCCAGAGACAATTCTGGACAGCCCTTCTTAACCCGTAAACAAAATACAAAACCCTTTTCCGCAAAAGAAAATTTCTCTCTATGAAGATCACAACCAACCGAACAGCCCAGCCGGAGACTAAACGTCCAGATATTAGCGCCAAAACCAGTATTTCCCATTTCCATAACGGAAGGTCCCAAAGTTTTTGCCTCCTTAGAAATGGAATCCAAAGGCTACAACCCAAGGCCGTAATGATCAAAATAAGGCTTACCCACTGAAGAAGCATAATTGGGCTGAAATTGGTTTCCTTGTATTCTTCTGGGATGTCTTCAAAGTCATCCTCATAAGAAGAATCATTATCATCGTGTAGACGTCCAGCATTGAATGTTCGTTCTGGTTTCTGATGCGATTCTTCAACTGGATCAATGAGCCTGGACTTTGTCTTGCTCAGAGGCGGCTTCCATGAGCTTTTTCGAAACGAAGTGTTTGAACTAGATCTCACAACTTCAGCCATTCCAGTACCACCACCACTTTCTTGGTCCGTTAACTCTCTGTTTCTTTGCCGTATGCTGCTTTCATGACTAGGCCTTTCGGGTGAGCTCTGACCACTGTCACTACTAATGCTTACTACTACTTCTCTGTCCCTCTGATCAGCCATTTGGTTGCGTTTTTATTGAGAGCCAAGCCAAGAAAACTTCAACTTCCCTCGGTCTTTTTCAGGTGGTTCAGTTCTTGTTGCTTAATGTTTAGTGCCCAAACCTTTGGTTCCAGGACTTTCTCTAAAGTTCCTTGGTGTCAAATAAAAAGTAATTCTCGACGCACTTTGGTGCTACAAGAGGGAATAAGTGCCCATACAGAGAAAGTAAAGAAAGCCCTTTTTTTTTTTTTTCCCTGTGCCACTGCCCACTTTGATAAACATGTCAACTTTCGTACACAATTTCTCCAACTAAAGAAAACAGTGCTCAATTCCGCACACATAAGAAAATATATATTTTTTACTGAAAAATTGTTCACACTATTTCTTATTACGTTTGGACTTGGACATGGTCCTGCCAATTCGAGATATGTACAATGTATGTAATGGAAGGATTATAAGTAATCAAAGAGGGAAAAACTGCAGTCCAACTATTAGACTTAGAAAGAAGAAGTAAAACAATTTTTACAACCAACACTACAGTGCTGCACTAACCAAAAAAACCTTTTTGGTTGCTTGAGGCACCAATGCCCGAAGGATTCCTCCAACACCGGATCAGAGTTAGAAGTGGATTTATTCTTGGGACAATATTTTCAGAGCATATATTAATCTTGTTGTCTATTTAGAACCTTTTTCTAAGCGGCCAAGCGGCCATATGAATACACTAGGACGTAGAATACCAATTCGGATATATATTGCTACATATATTACACGTTACTTACGCATGAAAATTACAAATTAAGGTAAAACAAGATTTTCGGACATGAACCTATAGGTAATTAATTTAATAGAAGTAATGTTTCTAAGCCAAAAAAAATGAAATTAATGTTCTAAAACTCTAACCAAAACAACTTTTTATTATTTTTTTCCTGCTTAAAGCAAATCCTAATATTTAAAAAGGACTATATTTAGTCAACATCTAAAATCTATATTGCTACATATGTTAGTTACTTGAGCATGAAAATTACAAATTAAGGTAAAACAAGATTTTCGGACATGAACCTATAGGTAATTAATTTAATAGAAGTAATGTTTCTAAGCCAAAAAAAATGAAATTAATGTTCTAAAACTCTAACCAAAACAACTTTTTATTATTTTTTT
>CAMOHE010052512.1:103655-129937 GCA_946598075.1 Artocarpus hirsutus | reverse complement strand
TAGTTACTTGAGCATGAAAATTACAAATTAAGGTAAAACAAGATTTTCGGACATGAACCTATAGGTAATTAATTTAATAGAAGTAATGTTTCTAAGCCAAAAAAAATGAAATTAATGTTCTAAAACTCTAACCAAAACAACTTTTTATTATTTTTTTCCTGCTTAAAGCAAATCCTAATATTTAAAAAGGACTATATTTAGTCAACATCTAAAATCTATATTGCTACATATGTTAGTTACTTGAGCATGAAAATTACAAATTAAGGTAAAACAAGATTTTCCGACATGAACCTATAGTCAGTTAATTTCATAAAAAGTAGAGTTTCCAAGCAAAAAAAGAAATGAAATTAATGTTTGAAAACTTTAACCAAAACAATTTTTTATTATTTTTTTCCTGCTTAAAGCTAATCCTAATATTTAAAAAGGACTATAGTTAGTCAACATCTGAAATCTAGATGTTCATGAATCCTCTCTCTGCGTCAAATAGCATACATATGACTATAGAACGGCTTGTAATTTATGGGTCCTTTTTTTTGGCGGGTAGCAATATTTAGACTTTAGATTTGATAATTCCCCAACGGGGATAGTTTGAAAATGAGTCCTGGACAAATCATTACAGACGTATCATCAATAGCAGAGTCAGATGACACTCGGGTTTCAGCCATGCATAAAAGCTGGCGCTATTCGTGATGACTTCTCCTTTTGCATCCCCATTCTCTTGTCCGTGACCTGTTTAAAAAACTAACAACTTTCATAAAGTACAAGTTAGGGAATAAACATGGGACAAGTCGTAGGTTTCGAAAATTTCCATACCCTTTTGGACATAAGCTGCAAAGTTTCAAGAATTTCTGAGAATTGAGGTCTCAAGGATGGCTCCTGTTGCCAGCACTTTTTGATAAGTTCAACCAACATTGGATCAGTATGGGCTGGGATAGTAGGCCTCAGGCCCTGCAAATTTGTTTCCCCAATACACATCATTTTCCTCTAATTGAATAAAAACTGTTGTCTATTATAATTTTGCAGGAGTCTTGAGATATCATCTCATAAAGAGGAAAAGTTGTTAAATTATCTGCAAAGTTAAAAGCTATAATGAAGATGACAGAAAAACAACCTCATGCACCACACCAACAGCTGCTTGCAATGGGGTCAAATCCTCGTAAGGAAGCTGACATGGCATTCAAAAAACATAGAGGATGATGTGAAGTCTGTGCTACGAGGAACTAATTCAATGGAAGGTAAAGAAACATGAATCTGAAAACGGCATTTCTTTTTCTCTTTAGGAAAAGCAATCCATAGTTTTATGTGAATAGAATAAAAAAAATAAAATGAGACGACATTACCTTTCCCGTTACCAGCTCTGACAGCATGATTCCAAAGCTAAAAACATCAGCTCTGTGGTCATAAGGTTTGTGTTTAATTACCTTTAATTCATAAACACCAAACAATTAAGCATCAGAGACATGAGGAAAGACCATTTAAGGTGCACAAGACGACAATCAATCAAAAGCACGAATAAATTACCTCCGGAGCCATCCAGCGATAAGTTCCAGTTTCTGCAGTCATCACACCAGATTCAGCTTGCACTCTAGCAACACCGAAATCAGAAACCTTAACAACCTGTCAAAACAATTTCCTTTCTTGAAACAGAAGGAAGCTCAGAACAGCATGTTAAAGCTCTTAAATAGCTTGGAAGAACCTGGTTAAGTTCCTATGAACAAGGAGCATTTTGAAACAAGGACATGGATGCACAGGCCTGCATATGCATCCTCTCAGTTTTGAGAAAAACAAGTATAAAGAAAGCGAATATGAACTTCAAGAAAGTGAGCTAAGAAAAAAGTAATAGCAAATGCCAAGGAAAGACATGGCACGTTTTGATCACCACGTAACAGTAAAATAGGATGACACATTCTACAATGAGCTAAGGCTCTAAAGCAGGATGGGATCATGAAAACCTCGGGGAAGGGAGCTGTGATTCTACTTCCAGAGCAGTCCCTTGAAATACAAGTTCAACTACACTACAAAGTAATAAGAAAAAGAAGAAGAAGAAAGGACTCTTACTCCATTTTCATCCATCAAAAGATTAGCAGCTTTGAGGTCTCTATGTATTATGTTGTTTCGATGCAAGTAGTTCATTCCCTTGGAAACATCAATTGCTACTCTGAGTAAGTACTGAAGTGGCAAAACACCATTTTGTTTTAGAAAGTCATATACGCTTCCACCAAACATAAATTCTGTATATGAAACAATAATACAAACTAACAGATTAGTGTAAATAAAAATGAATTTGACATATAATAACTGTATAACTAACTGCTAAATGCACAAAAAACTGAAGGCTGCTTCTAGATGTAGCCAGAGAGCCATTACCAGTTACAATGCACAGGGTTGGAGGTCTGAAGCATGCCCCAATGTACTGGAGTACATTCTTGTGTTGAAGCTTCCTACAAGTTTACAGGTGTAAAGAGTGGTGCAAGACTATTAAAAGTGGGATTGGCATTTCTGTCCATTTAAAATAACAAAAAGAGTTTCAATATTTTTCTTATCTAGATTTTTGGACCGGAAGAGAAACTCTTTTTTAATCTGTGAAAAGGTTCAAGGACCTAAGAGAAAGGATGACAATGGCTAAACATGTACTGCAAGCCTGCAACAAACCTCATGATATCCACTTCTTGTCCAAATTCTCTGAGTATAGTTTCATTTAGGTGCTCAGTCCTCAGAACTTTAATAGCCACATCTTGATTATAGAAAGTACCTTTGTACCTGAGGCCATTGGATCAGAATATTTTAGATGTACTCGTGTAGCAAATCACAGTATGCTCAAAAGGTAAAGAAAACTCACAGATCTCCAATGGATCCAGTTGCAATTTTCTTCTCAAATTTCAACAAGCGCAAATCAATATCCTTGTTGCCAAATACATCATTTGGGATGTGCCCATGATCAAGGATCGACTTAATTCCAAACTCTTGCTCACCCGCTGAAATTAAATACTTTGACTGAGGATGGTTCTGCAATTCAATTAAACTTCTTAAAGATTGCAACGATGTCATGCAGGTAGGAGTTGCTGGCCACACCAATTTCATATAAAGTAAAATTTTTGCATGCGTAGAACCAACCACACCCCCCCCACCACAACCCCCAAAGTGGCTTAACTAAATAAGTTGCATTACCTCAATCCTCGATATTTCTTTTGCTAGTGCAACTTTAAGCTGCTCTGTCTCCTACAAAATTCAAACACAAACAAAAATCAACTGGTTAAAAATGGAACGTATCTAACCGAACAAAAGAAAAACTGGGGTAGTGTATTCAAAATGAGTGAAAATAGTTTTGTATTAGAAAAAGAATTTTTGGGGAATGGTGCTGAGTGTTTTTAAAATTTTTGCCCCAAAAAACGTGCAAAAGCACTTCAAAAACACCAAAAAAAAAAAAAAACAAATGGGGCCTTAAAGTTGAAGATCTAGGAATATAACAAACAACAACTTAAAGAATCCACAAGCTCTAAGTTATGCCAATCGTATTTTAGTAATGAGTTTATGCTTGACCAAAAATCCTTCCACAAAAACCAGTAGCCAATTTGCTTTCATAATGCATCTAAGAACAGAGGCATGAATATACCTCAAGTGTCCAGCCATCAACAAGAAAAACATCTAGAGAGTAGCCATCTATCGTGGAAAAAGCATGTGCTTCTTGAATGTTCAACCCGATCTCAGACAGGAAGGACGTTAACTGTCAGGAAAATTTACTGAATTTTAAGGCATTCGCTGTAAAATTCAGTACAACCATAACAAGAACAAACATAGTATTTAACAAAACCAACAAAGCTACCTGACTAAAAAGTTTCGGCTTGTCATTTGTCGAAATTGTAATCTCATGCATTGGCCTGTGTAAATAATAAAAAATTCGGAATTTATTTCACTAGAATGACATGACTTTCAAAAAATTATTTATCTCATGAAGGGTTACGTGGGAAAAACAGAGAGCTTACAACCAAAACTATTTACCGGGAATGCAAGTGACAGGAATTCACGGTACGATCCCAATTTTGAAAGCAAAACTGGTTGGCTTCAAGAGCAAGTTTGGTGTCAGCTGACAAATCAAAAGCTGGTGGTGGATGAACGCTGAAACATATGATAAAAAGAAGGTTAGAAAAGAAACAAAGAAACTATATTTAGCATCTTATATAGGGTATCAATAAGTGGTCCTTTGCACTGGCCTTGCCTTTGTTTACTAGTATAAGGGGACCACGCTTCCACTCTTCTTTGTGATTCCGGACCTGAAGTCAAATGAACCTGCAAGAAAGAGATCTTGTTTATTGCATTTAGCAAAGCAAAAAAATTTAAAAAGCTCACCTGCCATCACCTACATAAAACCTTTCAACTATAACATGCATATTTGATATATACTTGAATTGAGATAACACCCACCGTGGACCAAGGGTAGGAGAAAACAAAAAATGAAAGCCTAAACGCGCAGTTGCACAAGTTTCTAACTATTCATTGAATTATATATAGTTTATTTCAGAGTGTCCTCTCATTTTTGTCTCAAGTCAATATCAATATTCCCGCATTCCCAGCAGGGACCACTTCTACAGTTGTTTAAATAATGCATCTCCACTTAGGAGAAGAAAAATGTATGAATCTAAGAGGCAAGCTTCAATTATTGCATTTCCCCACATTTCGAAGGAGTTTTGTGAATTTACCTGCACCGGACGGACTTCAACTGCAGGTCTGGTAGCAGGGTCATGTGCCATCTGAAGCAGTCTTTTGTGCATAAGAACATCTTGTGATCTCTCCACATTCACATCCAGTGCGTACCTTTTATCAAGCAAATTACTTCCATTTAAAATCACTATCATGGTAATGCAAAAAGTAGTGTGCCAATTTAGTATATCCCCTCTGGTTTTAACTAATGTCCCTAATTTGTTTGGTAAGAGCAGGTTACAGAGACAAAAACAAGACCGGTAAGGTTTTATCCTCAAGCTGATCAAACAAGCACAAAATAAAATATAAAGAACTAAGCCAGTCTAAAAATCTTTTTTTTTTTTCCTTTGATAAAAAAAAAAGCCAGTCTTGAATCTTGTCTGACTTTTTTTTTGGCAAACCTCTGTCTTGTTTTGTAAAATGCAAATTGTTAGAAAACCACTCCTAATCATTGGATTTATCATTAATTAACACCACGGTAATCAAAATTTACCATGAAAAAATTTGAGAAAAATTCAAAGATTCTGTCCACGAAATTCAAAGATTAATCTCACTCGTAGCCAAACTAGACTGAGAACATCGAATTACTTAATTATTCAGCTGAGAAGTGATTGAAAACATACAAAAGATTCTAATCAGAAAAAACCGAACCACTTTAAGCAAAAATACAACACTTGTAAAGGATTCGCTTCGTTAACAAGAAATCAAAGTAACAAACAAATATACTGTGATGAATACAGTATACATATATACGTGTACTACACAAGTCTATATCTTTATTTTACGCAAAAGCTAGGGTTTGGAGTTACCGAGTAGGAAGGCGATAAAAATGAGCCCAAAGATCATCTTCGAAACCTGGAATTCTTGAATCGGCGACGTTCAAGGCCAAGAGTCGACGAAGGACTTCATAGTAAATATGAACTTTCTGTTTGTGCTTTCTGTTCTCAGTCGACGACGACGAGAAATCAAAGGCTTTGCTACTGCAACTCTCTGTGTCTCCCATGATCACACACCGTCAAACACAAAAACTCCCAAACACATATATATATATATATATATATATATCAAGAAAAATCCACCCAAAAAAAAAACTATTTTACGAGGAGAAATGACAGAGGAAAATTAGAGAGATTTTCTTTGCATGAAAGTAAGAGATCAAAGAAAGTAGGGGAAAAAAAAAAACCTAAAAAAAGGATTTTTGCCCTTTGTTTCCCTCTCTCTGTAATGTCACCCTTTTTGGAGAATTAGCCATTCACACACTCTCTCTCTCTTCTTCTTCTCTTTAACAAGACGAACGTTTATTGGGTGGCGTAATGCGCACCCATAAGCCGATATTTGATGTCGACGTGGATTCAAACAATGCTTTTTTCTTGCCTTGCTGATATCACCACCTTTTGGAGGTCGTCATTTATAAGAAAGACGCTAGCATATAGACAAATACGAAATTAGAAATTTAAAATTGCAGAAAATGTTCATTATCCAATATGATTCATTGATAGCGTCACCACCCCCATTTTTGGTCTTATCGACTGGGAACCATCTCGTTTGTCTCATTATCCCAGCACCAAGCCCCCGACTCTTATTACATAATTAAATTGATAGAATTTTATAAACGTTGGTTGAATTTTACCACTCTAATCCGAACTGAGCAAAGATTAGAACTCAAATATCTAAATCCAGCATCCGTAAATGATATACTAACGAAATAATGATGTCGATAAATTTATAACAAAGCCAATTTAAAATATAAAATATAACTAATATTTCCTATATCATCCGTTGAACTTTATTTTCTTTTTTTAAAAGATAGGTATGGTGTGGCGATTAAATAAAGTTGGGAATTATTGTTGTAGATATATATTAACTACGTAAGCTAACCCACACCCAAACTACTCTTCGCCTAGTGGACCGACTTTTCTGACATTATTAAAATCCTAGTATTTTTTTTTTATTATTTTTTAAGGTATAAATGCGAAGGACACCGCAACGTGGCTGTAATGTCTAGGAGCACTGAGGCAGGGATTGCACAGTTTTGGTTTTGTCCAATCACAAGCTGCACGTGCTTCGTCTTGCAGTATTGCGTTGCCATTGGCCAATCAATTGGCATAAGTATGCACTGTATTATCGTCTTTGCCTTTTTCCCTCTTTGATTGAGCAAACATTGGCCCTCCGCAATCATTTGACCCATGTGGACCTTTTTTAAAGCCTATATGATCCCGTCTCCCTACTTTCCGGTGACGGTTCCTTTTCCCCTCTTGAATGTCCATATAAAACCGTATAATTTTAAAAAACAGTTTAACACAAAGAAGGGTCATGTGCGTAAAATGTGATATTAAAGGGGCGTTTGTAACCTTTTTGAGATGTGTTTTCTTATTTTCAAAAATGTAAAAAATAAAAATAAATTTGAAAACTTGTTTGGTTAATTTTTTTTGAAAAATGAAAACAAAAATTGTTTTGAAAACACCCAAAATTTCTTTAAACTTTAAAAACAAAATAAAGCTGTTTTTTTTTTTTTCCTTCATTATTCTTTGTAATCAACCCAAAACTGCCCCATTGCTACCCACACCACGACCCACGGCCTAGCGACCCAAGGATCCCATCCCTCACGGGCAAACCCAAAGCCCCCCGAGCCATCGCTGACGTCATCCAACCCCCCGCAAGCCCAACCTAGCCACCATCAGTGAGCCTAGCGATGACACCGTCCCAAGCCACCCTCGACCACGCTGTCTTGGCAACCCCAAGCATGGCCTACGCCATCTCCTCTGTCGCTCCTTAGACCCACGACCTTTTGCTATTGAGACCACCAACCCAGCGAAGGAGAGGAATTTAAAGCGAACCTCGTCGTCCTACGACTGCATGCGTCGGCCGCCGCAAGACACCCAATGTGAGAGAAAGAAAGAGTGAGAGAGATAGGTGGGGGCTTGGGGTTGTTGATGGCCGTCTGGGTTGTCAATGGTTGTCAAGGATGGAGGCTGGGTCGTCGAAGGCCGTCAAGGGTGGGGGATGTGTCGTTAGTGGCCATTGACGCCTGCGTCCATAACCCATCGAAGTTGGGAAGAGAAGAAGCTTCCTTGAAAACCCACCGAAGGAGAGGAATTTCTTCCTCTTTGTTTTTTTAATAAATTTTTTATTATTAATATTCTTTTTTATTAAAAAATATTTTTTTTAAGAATATATCATTGTATACAACCAAACACTATTTTAAAAATAATATTAACATATTTCTTAAAATATTGTCATTTTCAAATTTTTCTAAAAACAAAAACCAAAATAAAAAATACTGCCACACTAGGCGTAAATATCAAGTTAAAACTCGTGCTCTTTTTTTTTTTTTTTTTGCCCACTCTTTGGGACCACACAAAGAAGTACAATGGCTACGGCCTATAGTTTGGGGATTTTATGAAATTAATCCTTAAAAAAACCACTTTAATTTTTGGTGGACTAATGTGGTGGCCGCTGAGTCAGCCACAGTCTCTGCTAAATGTTTTTAAATTTTTATCTTTATGAGGATAGAAGCAAAGAGTCCACGCATTGGAACATTTTACACATTATAATTGGTCTAGACCCTTGTTTATGGCATTAGAAGTCCACATATAATTTTTAATTATTTTTTTTACGACGTCTCCAATTCTCAATTGATGATGACGAATGTTTTAAAACGGTTAAACCTAATTAAAATTATTTTTTTGAAAAAAAATCAAACAGCTAAAAAATAAATACTTACAAGTAAATATTTTTTGTTCCCACAAAGAAATTGCCTTCTTTAATTTTAAAGAAAAATAAAACATGTAAATAAGCGAATGTTATTTGTATTATCACCTTGGTTGGCCAGCTCTTATAAATATCTTTTAATATCTTTCGTAAAGGTGTGGCCATGTTTATTAGAAAAATTATTTTCACTTTGAGGTTATAACTTTATTATTTGTAAAACTATAGATCTTAATTTAATATATAATATATTTTTTATATTAAATTTTACTGTTTTTTTAATGGGTTAAATAAGATTGACATTAGCATACAGGTCGTCTGGTAGTGGGAAACGTTCGCGATATGCAAAAAAATTAGGGTACAATTGTGTACTAGTTTTCTGTTTTTAAAATTATATATAGATATATATGTACTAGTTCACGCATAGTATAGGTGTACTAGTTAGAATACTATTCTATGCATGTGTATACTCGCCATGCAACTAGGAGACAAAATGGTTTTGGTGAATGCTGCCAACAGGCAGTAGGTACCAGCAAGACGTGCCTCAGCTTTTTTTTTTTTTTCCTGTGGAATCCCATGATGGTCCAAAGAGAAATGGCTAGAGTTCATGGTACAATAGTGAGGACCCAACCAGAACAGAAGTCGTGGCTTAAAAGAAAATGTAGTCCTAAGGGTTTTTTCCAATCTCCTCTTACAGATATTGCATCCTTTAATTTTTTATGTGGTTTGTTGGCAAGTAGGAAATTCCGTTGAGCTATATCATTGCCTATATTACGGGGGATCATCAACATACTTTTATAATCAATCTCAAATTCACATGATTTTATGAAAAGGCTCAACATAATCTTACACTTCAATCTCTAAAACAAGCGATAGATTACTCAAAATTTTCAATTTTATATAATAAAAAATACATAAACATCGTGAAAGATAACATTTCACTATATTTTATTCTTTACTTTTGTTGAACAAAAATAAATCCATAAAGTCTCTAATTTTTTTTCTATAATTAATTCATGTAGTCAATTTTATCTTATGAATAATATGTCTCATGAATATTGCACTATTAGGTTTTTATTGGAAGTCCTTAAATTGTGGTCATGAAGGTCTATGAACTTTTTTTCTTATAGAAATAGTCCATGTATTACAGATTGTATTAAATTTAGTTTCTTAACTAAAAAAAGTGTCAAAATTAGTTACTTTGTTAATTCAGTATATACAAAATGCTAAAAGTGGAAAATTTAGCAATCTTAGTTCCTCAACAAGAAAAATGTGTTGGTCCTTGTGTCAAAGAATAAACCAAAAAGTGTCAAATGAGCGTAGCTTAACCTCATTCTAAAATTTCTTTTAATAACCATTCGTCCAGGCCTCAACTTCGACCATGATCCTGATGTCCAAATCCGACCTCAACCCCACCTCAATCTTCGTCACAATTTTGAAAACAATAACTTTCAGTTCAGGGAAAAGATCCGACTAAAAAAATCAAAAGTAAAATATATATATATATATATATATATATATTCTTAAATAAAAAATAAAGAACAATTAAAAAGAGAATACCTTATATGTTTATTTAAAAAAGAAATAACCGCTATTCAAGAAACAACAAGGAGCAAAAATATGCATATATTTTAAGAAAATGATTAAGAACGGGGCTTAATCATCGATATCATTTACTTATTCAATAAAGAGACCAATTTAAGACCTTTTTTGTTTAAAAACTAAAAGTGAAAAAAAAAATCATGCTTAATGTTTTCTATCCATTAATCTATTTTTTTTTTTTTAGTTTACGGGCTAAATAGTTGAATTTTTAACTTAAGGACTATTCTTAGAAAGAAAAAAAAAGTTTAGCGATCTTTTATGAGTTTAATTTAATGGCTTTTGTCTAATTTTAACACATGGACTATTTATGTAACACCTTTTGGTTCATGAACTATTTGTAGGACATGATTAACCAATAACACTAATGTCAAAAATGAAAAGAATTTAGGAACTACTTATAGATTTATTCTAAATTTCTGCCCCCTTTTAAGATGGGATATTAATTTTGAGATAATTACATGTTATGCCACATTTTTAAAAGTTATGTTTATTTATGCTATATTATTATTTATATTTTATGTTAAGTTGTACTACAGATAAACATGCATAATATTTATATAAAAGTTTATTTTTGAAATAAAGTATTTATAAAAATTCCTCATTAAATTTTGCGGACTTCCAATTGTGTCCAATTTTTTGTCTATTAAGGCCCAGCATATGTCGCAACAAGCTCATTGTTTGAGTAGAAATCCCATACAAAATTGCCTACGGGCTACTGGCGAGGAAACATAGCAAAAATCTGTCATGTTCAATTAATGTATGCCCTTCCTCCGAGGTCCACAAGGAATTAAAACATGAAAAACGTTGTAACTTTGATCTGGTCTCTATTTGAAAACTGTCTTTGTTAAAACGATACAATGTCATGAATATAACATCAAAAGAAATACGAAAATAACGTTTCAATTAAAAAATATTTTAAAATCACTGATTATCAAAATGACACAACTTATTAAAATAACAACTCAAAGGAATACGACAATACGTTTGAGAACGACACATCTTTAGAAACGACGGGTAACGGAATGGAAGAATAGCACAATGTCTAACTTCTGACGAATGACAGAACTAACATGACGACACTATATTCATAAAAGCGACAACGACAATGAAACGGCAATATTCTTGGGAACGACAATAAGTTAGCAAATGAGTAAAAGTGACGATAAGCTAAGGTAGAAGCACACCAGGAGAAACGACAACATGTTGATATTTGAGGAACAACGTCACATGAAGCAACATAATGTTGATATTTGCGGTAATTTTTTATGTTATTTGGTACGATAAACAGAGAATTGAGAAGGTGAATGATAATTATTTGTAAAGTATTATATTTATATTTTTTTGTTAATAATTTATTTAGAGGGTATAGTAATCTTTTTAAGACTTGATATAAAAGGATAGCTTGGATCCTTGGGCCAAGGAAAAAAACACATTCTTCAAACTCTCCTCTCTCTCCAACCAAACAAAATATTTGACCTCTCAGTCAATCTTTCGCCCTCCACCCCACTAAAAAAATATAATTAAAACGACAACATCGTAACAGCAACATAATACTCTCAAACAACAATGTCGTAAAATGAGAATGCGCTCCTGTGATGTTCGCCTATGATGTTCGAGATAGAAGATTATATATATATATATATATATATATATATTTTACATCTAATAGCCATTATACCTAACTAGAATTAGTTAGTTATGGATTAATTGTTGCTGAGCTGGATTGTCAAGTGGGATAAGTCGGTAATAACTTATTTTGTTCTGTTTTCTTTTAGTAAGCCTTCATATATACCAATAAGGCTCCTACTTTTATTCTGTAAGAGAGAGAACCATATAATAACAATAAGAAAAGCCTTTCATTCATTTTCTTCTCTGTCGTTCCTCTCTAAACTGCTCCATTCAACATGGTATCAAAGAGTTGATCTTCCCTGCTTCGATCAACGTTCTTCCCTACTCTGATCAACGTTCTTGTTGGTTCTCCTTTATTTCATAATCACTTGCTTTCTTGCTCCATCAAATCATGGAATCTCCGACCTCTGAGATCTCCGTCGCAGGAAGTGGAAAATCCGTCTAGCCCCTACTTCCTTCATCATTCTGATAGTCCAAGTCTTATGCTCGTGTCGCAACAACTGTCCGGAGACAATTACGTCTCTTGGAGCCGAGCCATGACTATCGCACTTTCAGTCAAGAACAAATTAGGGTTCATCGATGGTTCCATCTTGAAACCCGAAGGTAATGACCTCAATCTCCTCAATTCATGGATTAGGAATAATAACATTGTTATTTCCTGGATTTTGAATTCTGTTTCAAAGGAAATCTGTGCCAGTGTGATTTTTGTTGAATCTGCCTATGAGATATGGATGGATCTGAAAAAGCGGTTCCAACAGAGTAATGGACCGAGAATCTTTCAGCTTCGCCATGAATTGGCTAACCATAACCAAAACTAAAATTCAATCAGTGTTTATTTCACCAAACTAAAAATGTTTTGGGAAGAATTGAGTAATTTTCGACCAGTATGCACCTATGGAAAGTGCTCGTATGGAGGAGTTAAAGAACTTCATCAGTACTACCAGATGGAGTACATAATGGCTTTTCTCATGGGACTAAACGACTCTTATAGCCAAGTGCATGGTCAATTGCTACTTATGGATCCCCTTCCGCCAATTAATAAGGTCTTCTCCTTGATTTCTCAAGAAGAACGACAAAGAAAGATTGGTATTCAGACCAATGAAATAGGAGATCTTTCAAACAATATGACATTTGCTGTTAAAACTGATGGTATAAAGAAAGCTGGACATCATGGTGTTCAAAATTGTGCGGTTGGTGGTTATAAAGGTCAAAAGAAAGAGAGATCTTTTTGTACTCATTGTAACTTCCATGGTCACACTGTGGAAAAATGTTACAAACTACACGGATACCCTCTTGGATTCAAACCTCATCCAAGAACTATTCAACAATCCAACAACCATCAAACAACTGAAATTAATCAAGTGATTGGTTATTCTAATGTGGCTACTGTCAAAGATGCAAGTCAGATTGGAGATTTTCTACAAAATCTTAACACGGCTCAATACCAACAATTAATGGCAATTCTTTCAAATTAGTTGGCCACAACTATAGGGTCCAATAACCAACAGGACACACCTTCAACATCCTATGTTGCAGGTACTTTTTCTGTGTCACAAAATCAAACTTTTTCTTCCTCTGGATTTTGGATACTTGATTCAGGTGCAACTAAGCACATTTATTGTGATAAGGATGCGTTCATATCCTTGAAACCGATTGCAGGTTCAACCGTTTCTTTACCAAACCATGTGACCATAAATGTTCATTTCATGGAGACAGTAAGCTAAAATCAGGACTAGCTCTCAAGGAAGTTCTATTTGTTCCACAATTCAAATTTAACTTGATCTCAATAAGCACCCTTACAGTAGATTCTCAGCTCACAGTGGTGTTTCTTCCTGACCAGTTCATGATCCAGGAAAGTCACACCAAGAGGACGATTGGCAAGGGTAGAAGGATTGAAGGTTTGTACGTTTTTGACACACAATGCTTCAATCTAGAGTCAGTGACTTTACAAACTTCAGTCAATTCAATTTCTGTTCACACCTGGCATTGTAGACTCGGACACTTATCTCCTAAGAGACTCGAAGTGTTGCAGCCTCAACTACACTATAGTAATTCAAAATTTGATAAAAATTTTCCTTGCTATGTTTGTCCTTTGGCTAAACAGAGAAGATTGTCTTTTATATCCTACAACAACATGTCTCAAGAACCTTTTGATCTTGTCCATTGTGACATTTGGGGGCCATACCATGTAGTTACCCACTCGGGACATCGATATTTCTTAACATTGGTGGATGATTGTACAAGATTTACCTGGTTGTTCATGCTTAAAAACAAGCCAGATGTTGAAACTGTCATGAAACTGTCATTCCAAAATTCTTTATCCTGATCGAGACTCAATTCAACAATTAATCCATAACTAACTAATTCTAGGTAGGTATAATGGCTATTGGATGTAAAAATATATAGCGTGTTGTAGATTTGGAAAACAACAAGGTGAGAAGGAAAGGAAGAGTAAAAGAACGAGAATATATTTTGAAAAAGATGCTGAGCCTATAAACGACCACGTCTTGAAAAATAACATCACACAACAACACAGCTCTTAAATGACAACTTAACGGTAGCGTCTCTCAGAAAACGACAACCACATAAAATACAACGCCATAAAAACGACATATATAAGCCACAAAACCCAGAAAAGGATAACGTCTTTTATGAGTGATAACCAATTTAGAAACAGCAACAAAATACAAATCTTGAGTAAATTACAACAAAGTATCCATCAGCAAGATGACACATCTTTGGACAATTGCAGCGTCCCTTTACCACCATAAATTGAGAAATAAGCAAATCAAAATATTAGGACCGCAATATTCCCAAACAAAGAGCCCGTTCATTTTTTTTTTACGTAAAAATAAAACTCATGTAACCAGCAATAATTTCTTAAAAAAAAAAACATGCAAACACCTAGTAGCAAAAGACAAAAAGATTAAAACCGACATAAATATCTCATTAAAAAAAGGGTCTCAATATTCAAACCACCAATGCCCTACTTGATGATCCTATTGGAAAAGCACATATAGCAGCTACTTTAGGAAGGTTCTAGCAATGAAAATTAGGAGCCCTGTTTTTTCTGCATCTCTATCGATCTATGGCACGTCAATTAATTAAGGGTGCTGCAGGCTCCCGTTGAAATTTCCTCTGCTAGTACACGTAACTAAAAATAAAAATTATAACATCCAAAAAGTCACACAAGTCACAAGTTGCACTAATACGAACTGGTTAATCTGGTGAGATTACAAAGATAACAATTAAGAAACATTCAGTACCACTAAGAGAACGCGCCCTCACCTTACCGGGTGTGATTCGCTTTTCATTAATATGCTGCAAACTGTGCACACATACATACATATATATATATATATATGTATGTATATGAATATATACACACATATATGTATAGTTTTTCTACTACATTTTCGAAGGAGCTGTCCCAATGGTGGAGCCAAAAGATTTTCTTAATAGGGATACCATATAGAAAACAGAAATAATATCGTATTGAATAAAGATATAATTATATACTTTAATAATTGAACGAGATATGATTATGACTTTTTTTTAAACTAAAGACACGACAACATATTTAAACTATTTTATAAGGACGCAATAATATTTTTTTGTTATTCTATGGAGTCATGTGTCACAACCCGCCTTTTTACGGGCTATGGTTTAACATTTTCTTTACTTTCGTATCTATAAAAATCTTAAAAATACTTTTTTTAATAAATATATTACACATACATACTGAAACTCCTTTTATAATTATATGTATAACTACACAAACAACTTTCTTTTTAAAACATCACTTACTTAGCATGTCCAAAAGAGGTTTTGCCTTTCTTAACCATACTATATCATTTATACATCAAGATCTAAAATAACTTAAAATACAAAGCAATGGAAATCTGTGGTGGTATCCACACCCTGGTCTGCACAGTGCTCATATTCCCCCACTAGCTCATCAATATGTTCATTTTGACTTTTTAGTGAAAATTCCTACAGTATGAAATAACTAGGTGAGCTTATGTTTAGTAAGTCCAAACATAGCCTACATAAATCTTATACTAATATGCATGATCTATTTATGCTTTCTTATGAACATTTCTTATTCTTGTTATATCTTTTCTTTCATTAGGGCCCAAGTGCTCGTACCATATGTGCACATAGGTCTTCGTAATACCGAGACCATAACCTAACTTTAACTTTAAACTCCCCTTTATTTCGGAAGCTAGTACGATACTTTTTTTAGTTCTACTGTTTCATTTACAAGTCTAGTTATTTTAGTTATCATACCATGCATGACAATATACATGCATACTATGTGTGAAACATTTACACTTTTCGATTGTATAGCACACATAGGCATATTCACAAAAATACACTATACCCTTAAACCTACTCTTTCATACTGTAGGTGGGTTTAGAACTTACTTGTTTTTACTGCTATAAAAACCATCCTCGAGTTTCCTTTATTACTCGTCTAAGGACCTGTTTGGCCAATTATATTGTTATTAGCCAAATCATCACTATTTAGCTATACGTCAATAAGATATACTTTTCGATTACTATTTTGAAATACTTTTCTGATTACTTAAAGTTCGACCGTCCTCTCTGTTTTTCTCTATCGTATACGTTTCGGGGTCCGTATTGTCTATTTCATGAAAAATTACGTTTATGCTCTCGATGGGCCGCTTTGAATCCCTAAGCCCGACTTAGCTAATTTAACATGAAACGTCGCTTATTAGCGTGAAAACAAGTGCTTAGGGCATCAGATTGCTAGTTTGAAATAAAAAGTTCAAGTTAAACAAGACTTTGCAATTTTAACCCTCATTTGAAAATTTTTGACGATTTTGCCCCCAGACTAAAAATAATCTTTTTAAACCATTAGTCCCCATTTTTCAAGAGGATCAAATTTTCTCAAAGTACCATACCCTAATTCTTTTTGTAAAATGATGTTTTTGCCCCTAATTTTTTTTTTAACTTTAACAATCTTTTGTAAAATTTATATCTCACAACTGAAGGTGATTTTCGACGAACTGTATGCTGCTCTTAACAGTTTCATCGAGATTTACAATTTTTGTGTTTTAAATTTTTCAAAATTCCCACTAGGAAGGGGATTTTTGGCCTTTTTTTAATTCTGTCGAGAATAAGAATTTTTTTACAATTTCGTCCCTAAGGTGATTTTGTAAAAACTGCTTTAACACAATACCCCCACTGTTTTAAGCAGTTTTCATAACGTCTCTAACAAATAATCTTGCTTGAAAATCTTAAACTTTATTCCTTTAAGAAATTACTGAAACTTTGAAATTTTTACTCAATTTCAAGACCAAATTAAATCTTAAGTATATAGCCTCTAATCATACCACTCCTCACCATCACATACTTGAAATTGATATAAACATGCTATAAACTAGCTTAAATAATTACATACCATTCTTAAAAGCTAAGTAAAACAATTCAAAGCAAAGTAAAGAACAACTTAAAAATTGGAAAGTAAACTTTACCAAAAAGCTTGGTAAGCTTAGGTCTTCCAACAACTTGATTGCAACCTCCCTAGAAATGTTTCATAGAAAGAGATTCCTTGTTAACGCCCTCCCTTAAACCTAAGAAAAACCTTAGGGAAACTTAGAAAAAGTTTAGTTTGTTACCTTGAAAGTTTGAAAAAAACTAGAGCTTGAACTTGAAACTTAGCTGGAGATGATTATGTAAATAGCTTGATTTTGAGAAATTTTGGGAAAAGAGTTTTCAAAGTGGCCATGGGTTTTGGGAGAGGATGGAAGGAAATTTTTGCGTACTTAAGCTTTAATTGTGACTTATCTAACTAGATTTTTTTTTTTTTTTTTACAAAATTGGTGAGTCAACATGCAACCTCACCATATGCCATCATTTGAGGTAAAAAGTTAGCTTACTCTGGCTTAATGTGACCCAATCCACATCCTTTGGGTGTCCACTTAGTGGGCCCTTAAAAAGCTCACACAGTATAATTTTTCATTACATAGTATTTTTCTTATACTGTTGGGGTGAAACCATTGAAAAACATATTCTTATACTGTATAAAATCCTACCTATTCTTTAGTCCACTGTTGGAGTCAAAATACAGTATTTTCTGTATCTATGTTTTTACCTTACTAGTGTACTTACACTGCATTAAACCCATTTTACGTTGTTTTAAGGTTTTGACATACTTTTCTATTTTATTTTGATCTTAATCACCCATTAATTTATACCACAGTATTATAATTAATTGTGATATAAAATTCGTTTCATGGATATTATTTACAAATTTTTGAGCTTTTAAGCTCACAAAATTTGTATTTAGTAATATCCAACATCATATCAAGTTTATCAGAAAATTTTCTACTAACATTATTTATTATAAAGTATCGTAATTTTTACAAAAATATGATTTATAAGGGTAAATTTATTAATTAATTCTAATTAAATATTAGATTTTATTAATGCATGTCCCTTAGTCATTACAGCATGGTTGTAATTTTCATTTAAAATAAAGGCATAACTAAAATTTTAAACCACAAAATAGAGGTAAAAATATAAATTTTAAAACATGAGTGGGGGCATGTGCCCTTGCTCATCATAAGCCATCTCCACCAGTGAGCTGTTACTTAAATGTAAAAGATAAAAAATAAAGAATAACATAATAATCATTAAATAACATTAACGTTGAAGTAGTATAACATAAGTTTTTTAATGACTAAAAAAGTGTTTGACAAGTGTAGTTTGAATCAAAGTATAAAAAATGTTGTACTATATGAAAGTTTTATATAATAAATTATTTTTTCTTAATATTATAGCATGTGTGAGGTTTGCATTGTGGCAATTAAAATTTTTAGTTGAAACTAAAATCGCCAAACACACTATAAATTTTTTGATATTATGTTAATTAAATAATGATATTATGTTTGATGATTATTATATTATGTTTTTTTCTATATGTTACGTTGGAGAGCATTGACACAGCTAGGTAATAATGAGTGAGGGCACTCATTTTTTAAAATTTAGGCCTTAAGACCTTATTTTGTAACTTAAAATTTGAGTTATGCCTTTAATTCAAAAGAAAATTATAATTGTGGCTCTACAAAAAAATTAAAATATAACATTTTGCCCTTATAAAATAACTGAAACATATTGTTATGCTCATATTAAATAATTAAAATTTGTTCTTATATACCTGTTTTATCAAAAAAATATATATAATCATGCCTTCCTCAATTATTGAAAGGTATAGCTTATCTTTATTGAATAAAATATTGTTTCTAATTTTAATATAATGCCTCATTAAGAAGAAGTTTTAGCTCTGGTAGTTAGAGGGCCCCTAGCGGAGGGATCACAGAAAAGTCATATACATATTATATATATATGCGTATCATATGGTTTGTTTATGAATGGAACCAGCGAGTCGTCGATTCCCTTATTTATGAATGGGACTGGTTTTGCTTGTGCTTGGTCATGGGTTTCTCGATCGAAGATAGAAGAGAGAGAAGAAAGGAGGAGGCCCGGGGGGGGGTGTGGGGGTGGTGTGGGGTGGTGTGTGTGGGGAAGGAAAAGAGTATTACGGGGCTAGAACGTTGGTTGTTATTGAATGCTGTGGTTCTTCCTTGGGTTGTGCGTTTTGGTTAGACCAGGGATTTAAATGCGTGACCTGCAACAAAAAAAGAAAACCTTCTCTCTCTTCAATTTATTGAATATTTAATTAATCAAAGACATTCCCATTTTCTATCACCATATATACCTCCACACCTCTTATTTCTTTTCTCATTAGCATCACTATCATCCTCTTATCTTTTTCTTCTACTAGCTTCTTCTATTCTTCCTATGTTTATCTAAATAATTTCAAGAATTATTAATTAGTACTTACATGATAACTTGGGATGAGGATATAAAATGCATGTATAATATATATGTGGAGAGCAAAATTCAGTTTGTTTTCACGTTTTTTACTGTTGAAAGAGTTACTGTGATGTTGGCCCGGTTCACTCAGAGAAGAAAACTACATATATCAACGAAGAAAAAAAAAAGGTTGTTAATGGCCTGTTGCTTTTTGATTGAGCCGTGCCAATATCTCAGATCGCTCGTTCATTCCTTCATGGCAGCTCGCTGGTTATCAGAACAAATCTAAAATGAGGTCTGTCTTTCTATCTTTTCTTCCTTTCTTTTTCTTTTTCTTTTTTTCCAATATATTCTGTAGAACTATAGAAGTTGTTCTTTGTTTTTTTGTTTTTTTGTTTTTTTTTTTTAAGGGAGAAGTTGGTTTAGTAGAGCGTATATATATTATAATTAAGAAATCTTTATTCTGCATGTTCATTTTTCGAAAGCTGTTTTATTTGGGGAAGAAAAAGAAGAAAACTTCAATCTTTACAAAGACATTTCGTGATCAGATATGTTTCACAGCCTTTTCAATTCATAACAGCACGAGTAAACTAATAAATTGTTGCTTTTAACTTGCAAAAAAATAATAATAGTAAGTGTTGCTTTTAACTATCGATTATTCATTGTATTAGGAAAACGAAAAAAAATTGGATATCGTTAGATGGGAAAGTCAAAAGTTTCGTGATCTATGTATTACTTCCCAGATATAATTAAAAACAAAAAAAAAAACAAAAACAAAAATCATATACAACTTACTGTAATCTACTCACAATTTTTTTAGTTGCCCGTAATTAACATGATCGGGTCCTCAATCCTTCTGAAAATTACATGGAGCGCCGGCAGATGATCTCTCAATGCAATTACGACATCTGGTACTCATAGAAATTGGTTTGGAATTAATCAAGTCTAAAAAGGGTTTTTTAAAAATGACTTTTTGAAAAAAAAAATTTTGTCAATGATTTTTTGTTTTTGTTATTTTTTGACACCAAAAAATAAACTTTTGGGCTATAAAAAGCAGTTTCGGTTTTTTTTCTTAAGTGAGTGTTTAGAAAAGTGGTGAGAATCATTTTTATTGTAGTATGTGAGAATTTTACATTGTAGTAATTTTTTTATTATTACTATAACATGCGAGAACTTTTTATTATTTAAAATTAAATTTGTGGTGACAATTGAGTGGTTTCTATCACCGTCAAAAACAAAGATTATGCCTTTCCATGGTGAACACATGACGTATGGCTGTTTTAACTGTGGTAAAGTCCCACAAGAAATGAAAAGACAAAGTCAAATCACCCTTACGTTTGGCTGTTTCAGTGGAAATAACTTGTAAGAGCTGCTTTTTAGGTTTTTTTTTTTTTTCCTTAGGATATTTTAAAATTTTTCTTCTCGTCGCCAGTAAAATTGAGCTTTTTTTTTTTAGAATATAATTGGGCATAAGTTTAAAACCTAAATATACAAAATAGGTGGTATAAATATATAAGTAATCATTTTAAAAAATGTAAGAAATCTATCTATATACACACACATGTATGTAACGATAAGATTTCGCTTGGAAGTAAATGCAGTAAGTAGGGACGTTGCCTAGTATTTATAATTATGAAGGAAGAGTAAATAGGACAGGTGGTTAAAAAAAAAAAAGAATCTGCATTAAATTTAAAGAGGATGGTTATTGACTGCTATTTCTTCGGCATTCAGATAAAGATTCCCTTCTTTAATAGTCCTTCCACTTGCATACCCATGCATGGGCTCTTTCCTCGTAGCTGTAACTCCGGGTTACCATGCTTACCACCGCTGCTCCATATCAGTACTAACATTCAATAATTCATTTTTATTCTAAACTTTAAACCAATTAATCTTCAAGTTAATTCACGCCTTCTTTAAGAAAAACCTTTTTTTTTTTTTTTTTATCCCTATCATTCACACATATGGGACGTGTCTATGCCCCATCAAATAGGACCCATATGAGTGTAGCGGGGTTAAATCCCCACACGGATGAATAGGATTGCTCTTTAGTATTGAGGCGGATGGTTTGAATTCCTACCTACTTACTTCTAAAAAAAGAATAAAAGAATAAGAAGAAGAAAGACGTTTCTTACGAGTTGACGGAATTGTCCTTTGAACTAAATTCATATTTGGTTTGTGCACTGTTACTCAGCGCTAGATATGACGCTGAACTTTAGATTACTTTAAGCTAGATCTAGATATAATGAGCAACTACCACTATACTATTTATTTATTTTATACACTTCGTGATAATCCGGACCTATAAACTTCCTAAACTTATAATGTCAGTAATAGTAGCCGTATTGAGTCGAGCTATATTGCATTTTCCATTATTTGTGTGATGTTTCTCTCAGGATTTTTTGAATATTTATCTTCCCCGAAATGACATAAATAATATAAGAACAATTTGAAATGAAACGACACTAACCGTGCACCAACAGTATTTAGCAAAGGATATGACTAAAACCGATTGACCATAAAACGACGACAACTCAAAGAAACTACGTAATTTACAACAAGCGACAATGTTTCAAGAATGAAAGCAGAGCCACAAACGACAACAATTCATAAAAAGCATTAAAAACGACAATATAACGACGTAAATTTTTATCCTTTTAAGTAAACGACATACTTAATAAACGACAATATATAAGTTTAAGAATAACTTGCTAAATAAATCAACTGGAATCTCGCGTTTCCATGCAAACAACAGATTTTTGCTAATTTTATATTTTGTTTGTTTCTCAAGACATCTCACATGATGTATGCTTGAAAGAGCAAGAACAAAAATCATTTCCAGGCGAAACCTCAAACCAAGCCCTTTACTGATTTAAAGCTGAAACACCTTCCTCTGTTGTAGCTGAAAAATTATCTCCTGCCTCGTGGTGTCGTTTTATAACTTGTGCTGCTAAAAGTAATCCTTTTCCACAAAGTTGAAATTACCTCATGACTCTTGCATTCTCCACCTCACATCACTAAAGCACAAGCTACGTCACTGGATAGCATCGAAACCAGCCAATCAGAGCAATCCCCAGGATAACCCAATTCTTCCATATCTCCCCATGCCGCTTTTTATCCAAACACAAACCACACAATGCCAACTCCACTCACTATTAAAACCAACGCTTGCTATCTCCAACTCTTGATCCCCTCCAAACGTCCAACTCCTCCCAAACCTGTTAACTGTTAAAACCTCTTATTTGCAATGGCCACCGTGACATCCGCCGCCGTCGCTATCCCATCATTCACAGGCCTTAAGGCGGCCGGCTCAGCCAAAGTCACCGCCACCGCCAAGGTTGCTGCTCCTGCCCCAAGGTTCGGCGTCAAGGCCTCGCTCAAGGACGTTGGTATTGCCGTCGCGGCCGCCGCCGCCAGCGCCATGGTCGCCAGCAACGCCATGGCCATTGATGTGCTGCTTGGAGGCAACGACGGGTCGTTGGTGTTCGAGCCCAACGACTTCAGTGTCAGCTCTGGCGAGACCATCGTGTTCAAGAACAATGCAGGGTTCCCACACAACGTCGTCTTTAACGAGGACGAAATTCCCGGAGGCGTCGACGCTTCAAAGATCTCGATGAACGAGGAGGACCTTCTCAACGGCCCGGGGGAGACCTACAAAGTCACGTTGACTGAGAAAGGTTCCTATGGCTTCTACTGTTCGCCTCACCAGGGAGCTGGTATGGTGGGAAAAGTGACCGTTAACTAACTTCTTGTTTGGGAACTCTGCTTGTTATGAGGCTTATCTCATGCATTTTCCCATTTTTTTGTATTAGAGCTCGATATTATAGTTTAAGTGCTGGAAATCCTGAGAATATGTTGAGGTGTTGCCTTCTATAGTGCTTTTGCTTTTTTTTTTTTCTTATTTTTTTACTTCTCTGAATAAGTTGTAGATTTGTGGTACAGACCTTAATTTGGCTATATGCCTCCATTACCTTTTATAATGCTCGAGTGTTCCTTTAAATGGTTTCTGCATATTGACACTATAATTTCGACGAGTAATCTATTTTACTCGCTCGAATCCGTCGTCTTGGCCGAATTAAGGCCAAAAGACATATCGGCAGAACTCAAGGTCTAATTTACACTATCATGAAGGCGATTTCCACCAAAAAAAGAATTGAGTAATTCAATTCGCAGTAATGAGTCCAATATGACGTAAATTTCAGTTTCAATGTGAGGCCAATTGGACTGAATACTGTGTTGATAGCAAATTACAACAAGTAGCCTATCTTCAACCCAAGATGGCTCCGGCGTGCTTTTTAATTTATCTCCTCTTTGAGGATTGAGATGAAGGTGGAATCTCACGAAATTAAAGAACAAAACCGGGACAAAGTTTATGTGGTAAGAGCGTCAGGAAGGGTACAAGGGCATCCAAGCACCTTCCCGCCAACATCAGGCAAGGTCTCTCGCCCAGGCAAGGGACCCACCTTTCCATTGGCATCTACTTCAACTGGGTATTTAAGAAGGTGGCCTTGCAATGGCGTAAAGTCATCTGCTGTGAAATATGTCCAATTATCTTCAGCAATTTTGTTCACTTGCTTCACGCAAGCCAAACTCTCAGGCTCTTTGAAGCAATCATCTATCTTTCCCAAGTGCTCTGCCCAAAGGGATATTCGGTATCCATATACCGTCAGTCACAAGGATAAGAAGATAGTATCAACCTATGGGTTTTAGAATTGGAGTTGAGCATCCTTCTTGTAGTTAATACAAGCTAGGGAGGTAAATGTAGCTAGCGTTGAGGCAATTAGCAATTTCAGAGTTTTAAGAAAAGGCATAAACCTGACCACGTGGATGTCGCTTTCTCTTACCCCACGTATGATGGGGTTGATATGCACCCATGGCTATCTCAGTGTCTCTTGAACCGGCCATAGACCTTTGGTTGATGTTGGCCCTATTATTACGTACTCGTCGTCTACTAGCATTCCCTTTGCATGTACATAGATCATGAATCGTTGGAACTTTTGTGAGGCTGAAATCTGAAAAAGGTTGCAAAAAGCACATTTTTCTTTTCCATGAGAACCTTGATTCATATCTTTTAGAAAATATTAAATATTGCTAAAAAAGTTAATCCCTATCATAAATGATCATACAGTGATGACTGACAACTCATGCCAACGGCCTTTCAACAAAAAACCAAGTTAAAATCCCCCCAAGTTATGATTACCGTTTCTCCACTCTTGAAACTTTGATCGGCTGAAAAGGACTCTCCTTTGGGACATTGCTCCCGATTACCAAGACTGTAAAAGTTTAGATAGTCCTGCGGATGAGAATTTTCAAGATGCATGGACTTCAATTCTTGTGCTATAATTTCGTACATCATTTTCATCGTCTGGCCCTGAAATAAGCAAAAAGGGAGCAAATGAACCTGTGTATAGATTTAAAAAAATAAGCACTGGATTCAAAATGCATAGAGGAATTCCACAAATGGTAAACCTCATTTCATAAATCTTACCCAGTGTGTTACTATGATACTCAAAACTATTTTAACATTTTCTGGATGTATAGAACGGGGCAGCAGATGTTAAATAAATTTGGCAGCAAAATTGTAACTACTCCTACTTGCACAAATTCATTTCTTAGTATAACACTCTTTTACCTGCCAAAAGAGTATTTCTTGTACTGCAGACGAAGATGGGACACCCTCAGGCCACATTGGTATGACAATATAGACTGAAAATCTCTCTTTGGCTCTTATCTTACTAGCAATTTTTAACGCCAACTCCATTGGGATTAAATTATCAGCACCTAAAGAAAATAAGTTGGTTATCAACAAGAAACAAATAATATCAACAGAATGTTCAAAAGGAGAAAGATCACAATAACTTAAAATTTTCAAGAAGAAAAATCTTATCGTGTGTGTTGTCCAAAGGGGAAACCAGTCCTTGAGTCTGCAGTTTGCTAATATATGACATACTTTTATATCCCTCCATGCAAGTGCAATATAGATATATTTGATAAAGTTATACCTTACAATACTTTAAGCAATGAAAATGGCATGCACACAATTTAACATCTGATTGAAAAATAACATAAATCACTTAAACCTGCATCCTTGTATGACGGCCATGCATAGGATGATCCAAGAAAATATTGATTCTCAATGTATATGAAGTGTTGGGCAGCTCTGATTGCTTGGATGTATGCTGTTTGAATGCTCTTGTCTATAACCAAGTTTTTTGCACAGAAAAGATTCTGCAAGCAGAAAAGAGTTTCAAACAATCGAGATCAAACGTACAAAGAAACTATGTCTAATGTTAACATACTGATTATGTTATAAGTGGACCTGAGACTCTGCAACAAAAACGTCTTTCGGAAATCCTTTCAAAGATCCTGAGTCAATGGATCTGAAAACCTGTCAAGTCAGGAAAACTAGTAAGGCCGACAACTAAACAAGCTGAAAACGATAAAATGTACAAGTCTTTGAAGTTTTTGTGCAGGAAGTGCAAAATAGTCAACCTGAACACGCCAGTTTTCAGGATCATCTTCCTTGGAAACTGAAACACCCGTTATTTTAACGGGTATGATTTTTTGTAAAATCATAAGAATAAAATGTCACTTTAGCATTTTTACTAAGTCTTCGTAGTAAATATTTTAAATCTACCTATCACTTATTTCTACCAACCTGGTTCCACTACATTAATGCTCAATTAAATAGCATCCTTATCATTTGGAGACATAGAATTAATTCACCTCAACTACCAGGAGACATCGATATGTTTTCTCAACTACCTTTTTAATGCCTCCTTCATCTTCTTCTACAACATACC
>CAMOHE010052512.1:70307-103635 GCA_946598075.1 Artocarpus hirsutus | reverse complement strand
TCAATGGATCTGAAAACCTGTCAAGTCAGGAAAACTAGTAAGGCCGACAACTAAACAAGCTGAAAACGATAAAATGTACAAGTCTTTGAAGTTTTTGTGCAGGAAGTGCAAAATAGTCAACCTGAACATGCCAGTTTTCAGGATCATCTTCCTTGGAAACCCATAGTGCAGGATCATTGTTTGGAATCGATGGAGATGGACTAAGTATCCATGATATGCGCTCCAACTTTACCAAAGCATCTTCATGCCAACGGGATACCTTCTTAAAACGTTGCCCTAATTCTGACCATTTTGTGGCTTTTCTCCAACGTTGCTCAAAATTTTTGAGCACATCATATGCCTCGGGACCCTCAATTTTGCAATGCAAATCATGCCATGGTTGCCTTGGACCCCTAGTTGCAGACTAATATTCACACGGGTAAACAAGGAACAATTTAAAAACTGCTCATAGTAGAAGAAAAAAAAAGTCCTAAAATGAAAGGTGAATGTTAGGGAAATAAATACTCACAGAAAAAGTTGGATTGCGATAATCTTCATGAAATATTGTGTCAAGATCACAAAATAGCCTATGCTCAGGTGAATCATAGCGGCCATCACAAAGGTCTAGACCCCCCTATAAATGCACCAATCTTCCTGTTATTTCCCGGTGCTTGTGTATCCACTATTACACATTTCTGATGATGCGTGAAGAGGGTTCCAACAACCTGAAACAAATCAGCAAGTAGTAGAAGTTTAATATCTCATCTCACAACATATTAAAGAACTTTGACTACGCCAAATTGGGTATCATTCACATGGTAGGCTACCCTTCTACGGGAATCAAATAAGCACATTCAAACAGTGGTTGACTAGGACAGACTGTCAAACCAGACAACAGCCCGATCATCACTAAAATTCCAACGATCGACATGCAAAGCATAGAGTGACAGTGAAACCTCTATCTAATTGCTATTAAATTTCAGCATAGATTCTACTTCAGTTACACACACTAAAGAGCAGAGTTAAAGCCAGAGGCAGTTTTAGTAAGAGAACCAAATTTAAATGGCTGCAGGTCATATTGCTTCTAACAGTTGTATACAAATTCAGGTCCACTTGAATGTGTGCATGAATATATTTAACAACTACAAGTTCAATACTAAAGAAAATCATTATTATTCAAGACGTGATATAAATTTTAAACAACACAGATCAAAACAAAGATGCCTGAATAAGAATATAGTGAAAAAAGTTGAAATCTAACATTAACAACAAAGCAAGTTGATGTCCAGGTTGACATTAAACTGAGATAGGTTTCCTTTGTTTTATAATCTCAACCTTAATGCCACAAATATGATGAACACGCTAGGAAAATGAAGAATTTTTCTGATCTATCAGATAGTTTGGGTAATGCGACATAGAGACGGAAATTGTACTCAAACACTCTAAATACAATTTTTACATAATGATTTACTACCACAGAATCTTAAAATGAAGAAAAACATGGTGAAATTGTTACTGGACCATGGTATAAAGCATGCCTGTTGCTTAAAAATGCGAAGCTTTCTGCTGGCATATCGAGGTGACAGCACGCATGTGACAAAAGAGTGCTTGAAAAACTTCCGGGTTTCTTCATCATGAGTTTGCATAACTCCTGTCTGCGTAGACAACCAAAAGTATCAGAATTGAAAAAATCTAACTCAGTCAAACCACCTAAAAACCTTTCCAAACTGGTTCCAGAAAATAACTGCAGCCACAAACTGTCTAAATCAATGAACCACAGCTCACATTCAATCAATATTGACAGTAAATGAACACTTCAACGTTGCTTGTGATAATTCAGTAATATGAACTTAAAACACTATCTCTAATCCCAATTAAACAACTTCTGCATTAAGTATATGTGCACGTGAAGTCGTGAACAAAGCAGGACAAAAGGAGAAAAACATATTCCATGAAAAAAAAAACGAAAAAATTAAATACAAATAGTTGCATGCACCATGCTGGTAGATATTGTACCAGAACTCAAATTGTTTCAATCTTTAGGAAAGACTCAGAAGAAGTAACTTGTTGACAAGCCAAATACAATCCGGTACATAGACACTGACTGGCAAATAAGAATAATAGTCACAGACAATCATAGTATTTTATGTGTATAATATACCAAAGAACTGCTTAATATTGTTAGCATTATTTTTTGAAAAGCATGCTATTCTGGCGAAGACTTCATTGCATTGCTAGAAAAGGATTCAAAACTGATTAAAGACACACCAATCATCATTAAATTTGGAGCGTCATTAGCGAAAGATAAAAGTAAAAAATTTTAGCATTATACCGTGTTGATAAAGAATCTGCTGTGAGAAGTCTTATCATCCCAAACCAGCAACAGAACTCGCACTCCTTCTTGAGACTTGTACTTGAGCAACTCCCCCAAATTCAAATTCCCACCACTAGGCAATGTCCTGGTCGGCTCTCTCACCAGCTTCACCTTGTGATAAATCGACCAACCAACAATGTAAACCAGATGGTGAGCCTCCAGAATCGAATGGCATATGTCCTCCCAACACTTCTCGTGCTGATACGAACTCCCGTTTTCCAATTCAACCTTCTCCAACATCGAATCCGTGACGTGAGCGTCCTGATACAGAGTCACCGACCCGCCTTTCCTGACCGGAAAATAACAATTTCCGATCCCGTAACCATCCGGATCCGTAGATATACCGAATCGATACAGAGGATTGTCTTCGCATCTGGTGAACTTCAATTCGAGCCTAATTGCGGTGTTTGGCTTCGGCGGCTTCCCGAACGACGTGATCACGGGGAACCAATCGCTGATGAACACGCCGGTGAGGATTCTCTGAGCCGAGACCGTCGCGACTCCGATAAGGTCGGCGCCAAACATGTCGTTGTCCTTGATGACGAACTCGACGTGAGAGACAGGGTGAGCCAGGGGAATCTTGAAATGCTCGTTCCAAATCGGGTTCTGTGAGTTGGAGATGACGCGTGTGCGAGCCACCCGAGCTCCGCCGAGGCAGACCGCGACGTAAGGGTCACTGGTTATTATCTTCCGGTGGGCCTTGTGCTTGTTTTGGCGGCCGTGGCACCTCTTGAAGGCGGTGAAGAACCGGCGGAGACGCTCCGACACTAGATCCATGTTAGGCAAGAACCGCGCCTGGATAATCTTCAGATCGAGGTAGCCATGGAGGTGCACCACCGCCTCCGAATTCTCTTCCGCCATTTTTGGAGCTTAAAAACTAGGGTTTCCAATCTCCTTTCAAAAAAGAATTGCAGAGAAAGCGATTACACCGTAGCTTAATAGATATGAATGCGAAAAGATCGGCGATGATATGAATGTGGATGAAGATTGGCCTTGGTCGTCACCGAAGGAGCCAAAAAGGTGCGTTTCGTGTGATTTTTCAGGTCACGTGAAGAAACGCGAATTCTCTAGCTTTTGTTTCTCCGCCGGAGCCAACGGCGAAAACCGAAGGCGGCTATAGAGAAGGCGGGAAATGGATGGTAAAAATAACGGTGGGAAATGGGGCTCTTTCTTTCTTTCATGCTTATATAACTGCCAGAACACGTGGAGACCAATAAATGTGTCTGTCATTCATACGTGGTTCCTGACTAATTAATATTGTTTTCCTTTTTTGCTAATGACCTAAGTTTAATTAATTATTTTAATAGACCTTTTAGACTTGTCTTGGTGGGTCCTGATTGACTTTGCCTCCACCTCATCCCATAATTTCTAAAGAGATTATGTGATTAAAGATATGGGAAGTACTAAAAGGTTGATTTTCTAGCCGTTGCCTTAGAAATCAGGGAAGGTGGGCTTGCAATTATGGCAAAAACAATGGGTTACTTTAGATAAGCAAAAAAATAGTTGGTCATTTAACCCGTTCTCACAATTAATTGTTGTCGTAACTTCTAGGTGGGTGTTTAAAAGAGTGGTAGAAATTAATAATGAAAACCATTTTTATTGTACCATGTGAGAACTTTTTACTGTAGTCAAATTTTTTTATTGTAGCTGTAGCATGTGAGAATTTTTTACTGTTCATAACTGAGATTGTGGTAAGAACCACAATTGCGGCTAAATAAGGATTATAAATGTTGGCTTATATTTCTTCTGCGTTGTTCATTCAACCAAAGACGGCGACATCAATCAACAAATTTTTTTTCCTCCCATAATTATGAAGAAGTAACAAGAAGACTTTTTTTTCTTAATTTTATAATTTTGACGAGATTTTTTATCTAATAAGATATCAAGATAAGTTTTAGACAGTTGTAAGCCATGTGATGGCAAATGTTTCAGTTTCGAATTTATGCTTCCGAAATTCTGAGTGGAGACCTATATTTCCACGATTGTAAATTAAAGAAAAATAAAAAGAAATGTTTGGAGTAGAGAAGGGGTAATTTGAAAGCACGAGATATGAGTGAGTTCATCCTTTGACGAACGTTGCGATCGATCACGAACAAAAAAACAAAAACAAACAAAAACAAAACAAAGAATAGAAAAAATCCAAATCAGCCATTCGACCCGTTTTTATTTTGATTCAAAGTTCTCAATGCTCTAAAACGTAAGCGCGAGCTTAACTTGATCATTAGCTTGTAGATTCGACCCACCTGAATATCTCTATTTTGGATGGAGATAGATGCTTTCTTAAAAGAAAGCGCTTTGTCTTATCTCTTCTGCAAAAAATATTAAGTGTTTTTTTTGGGCAAAATTTGACAAAAGAGCCACCCAAAAATTTTAATTGAACAAATGGCTTCTTTTTTTTTTAAAATCAAAAATCAAGCTTTTTTTGGACAAGAAAACTACTCTAGTTTTTTTTTTATCCTGTTGAGGTTCTGTCCTTACTCCAGGGTTTTTTTATTCATCTTGCTGAGGATTTTTTCCATTTTGATAATATGGCATGGAGGCCATTTATTTAATTTTTAAATTTCTTGGTCTACTTATAAAAAAAAACTTTTTCTTAAGGCCATTTATCAAAATCCTCCTTTTTTTTTTTACTCTTCATCTATACTTGTAAATTAGTCTGTTGTCATTCATTTTGTCTATTTTAGTTGCCTATCTCTATCACCAAGAAGAGGGTTTGCGCCGTGGACCCCGGCTAAGGAATATGATCTTTTATTGTCCATGCCCTGACGTTGCTTCCGGTGGATCAACGAGATCCCAATCTCGATTTCCTAGGAAATGGGATTTCGAGAAAAGGGGTTGGGGACCATCGAAAGACTAGCAACAAGACAGTCATAAGCAACTTAGAACCAACAACATTACGTATATCATACTGCTATAGAAGACATGAATACCAGTTAGACTACTAGACACGTATGATACGAATTTTCGCAAACACAAGTGCAAGTTATCATTGTCAAGTAATAAGATTTGTAAAACTAAAAATCATCCCACAATAACCGATTAATATTAACTACTAAAATTGTGTCAATTCTAACTTTATTTGAACAAATTAAAAGAAGAGAATTTTTAAGAAAAATTAAACAATTAAACAAAACTAAAAGCAACCAATAAAATTAAGAAAAACTCAATATTATTAAGCTTTAGGGTTTCTAACTTTACCGAACTATTCCGTCTTGAATTTTTTATCAATACAACCTCAAATTATTCTCCTAGTTGACAGTCAAAAATCCTTAAATTATTCAATGTTTCCTTCTGGGTTACACCAAAAATGATCTTAATTGCTAACCCACTATATTCCTATATGAATTATAACAATTAAAAGGTTATTAAGTTTCATGGATTTTCATGTAGCGACCACACAAACCATGAAAGTATATTCTTATCTTACATGCAATCATGGCATTCAACACAATGATCTAAAAACATAAATCTTCTTTCGATTTCATTATAAATTAACAATTTATCTAATTTGTGGCCAGTTAATTAGAAGCATTAAGAACAACAAAGAATACTTAACTAGAAAAAATAATTCATCGATTGCATAGATCAAATAATTCAAACATCATGATAGGGCTACATCATTGCCTTAGAAAAGAAATTTAGAACATAATGGAAATAGAAAACATCATAAACAAATTCTTAAACGTAAGAAAAGGAGAAAGAAGAAAACTAGTTGAAGAAATTGAAACTGTATCCATTCCTGGTAGCACTGTCTTCTCCTTCACAGTAGCAGCCGTTCTCTTTCTTTGTCTAGGTCTAAGAATTCCTAAAAACAACCTAAAGTGAGTTATTTATACTCTAGGGACAAAATTAGGTCAAATGGGCCCAAAACAAGACTTTTTGTAAAAATTTTCTTGACGATTGCTGCGGCGCTGAGCAAGAAATCATGCTAACATTCAAAGCAGCGTTGCGACACAAAGGACTGGGCAAAAATTTTCACCTCAATGACGCTTTAGCGAGACTCCATGGGGCTACAGTGCCCCCTCCTGGGGTTTGCATACGTGTTGATGTGTTCAATGGTGTTGTAGCGCCCATTTCCACGACCGTGGCACCAAAAATTCTTCTTTGCTCAATTATTGAGTTTTTAAGCTCCATTTCCTTAGAACCCTCAAAATAAAGCAAAACACCTAAAAATAAACAATAGAAATCTCTAAAAAAAAAAACAAAAAATCAAGTAAAAGAATATTAAATTATTGGTAAAACACTAACTCATCAGCATACACCTGATATTGGTGAGCTACTTACTGCCCTTTAAGTCAAGAGCTAGTAGTACTATCAACAAAGGATATCGTAATTATGGCGAATACATTACATGCTTGCTATGGGACGGATGCAACTTTCCTCAATTGGTTTGGGTGGCATAGCCCATAGTAGAAGTTCCCCACCCCACCCCCACTCCTCCTCGATCCATTTCTTTACTTTAAGGAGACAAAGCCTGACTTTACTAATAAACTAAGGTGATTATCAGTAGCTAATTCAAGAGGATGATTAGCCACACTGGAATTGAGACACTACCCCGACTCTTATGGGAGGTAGCAGTGGGGAATTTTCCATAATGGGCGAAAGCCTAGCAAAGCAATGTCCCGTGGAGGTAGAAGGTCGGTAGTTAGGTTATTTGAGTTTCCGAATACTTTTTTTTGCAGTGGATTCTTACAATAGTTACGGTAGGGCTGGACAGTAGCCTTATCTGTTGTCATAACCAAGGCATTTGCATCAACGTAAACAAGATGCATTTTTGGGACATTGTGATCCATACTCTTTGTCAGGAGGCTTAGGCTTGGCAATCTAGGCTCCATCCACTTGGTCACTATGACCCCCTTTGTGAGGAGGCATCCCTTCTCCCGAAGTTATAGAAGAAGAGCTAATACGGGCAGGAGACCTAGACTACCATACTTCAATACCCTACGTGCCGACCAGTATTGAACACACAGAAAATATTGATTTGAAGTTGAATGAATTTCTCAATATCTCATTCCAATATCAAGGATTGGATTGGGGCCTAACTGCCTCGTCCAATTCACTGAGCTGTTGGCCCTCCAAGTACTTGCCCTCAACTCCACTCGAAAAGCGGGCGGAGCGCTTGTTATTCTAGGTTAAACCTTGATGTTATGACCTAGGCATTACTCAATAAAGGTGCAAGGCTTACAGAAATACTTAAAAAAAAAAAAGGTGAATTGGCTATTAGGCCCGTACGGAAATTTTTTTTTGTAGTTTTAAGAGAATAGTATAAAAATTAACATGTTACATATAGGTTGTATCAATCTTAATTCCTTTGAAGTCAAAACGGGCCGATTCACTAATATTTTAATCAACAATTTTATTTTTCTTGCCCACATCTGCCTTAATTTTGGGTGGAAAGTGGAGAGACGTGCAATTGGTTTTTATTATTTGCTAACTAATGTTTCTCACGATCTGCATTAAAAAAAAAAAAAAATGGAACTATATCTGATAGCGTACATAAGATTCCTTAGTAGGCAAGTCTTATATATGTTAGACTCGCAAAAAAAAGTTTAACAAACGGAATAAAGAAAATGAAAACAAAATAAGTTAACATATATTACACAAACAAAATAAGTTACATATATTACATTCTTTCTAGACTACTCACTTAATTACCTCATCGGGTAAAGTCTTGCTTTAACTTAAAACATAACTAAAAGGAGGAGGCATTTTCTTTCTAATGAATTTAGAAACACCTTGTTGCAGCTCCAGCATTAATATTTCTTTACCTGGAACTTAAGGCAACTTCGGTGAAAAACTTGCAGTTGGACCAGCTTTGGGACCAGAGGAGAAGCAAAGATTTCAACTTTAGGTATTTGACGTGCTACAAGACTAGGGTTCCACGTGATTGCAGTTGCTGGTTCTACGGCTTGAGATAGGAGGTATCGCCCTTATCATCACACTCTGAATGAAGGCTATCATCTACGCATATATAGTAGTTCATTTGAAACTTAAAGCGTGTCTAAATAGAAACTTTATGCAGACATAAAGCAATACATTATACATAAGCTTATTATTAGATGATAATCAAACTAAACAGCAAAGAGAGCTATGTGGATCAATGTCCATAATAAGGTGAAAAATCGGTCGTGGTTATCATCATCGACGACGCAATCACGAGTTATAAGGTAGTATATTAAAACTATCATGTAATAGAATGGGATTGGTTCGTTTACTCTTTGTCACTTGACATGCGGTGATGCATCACAAGACAAGAATAATAGTGCTCACCCTAAGACGTTGAATATTGGACGAAGGGATGATTGAATTGTCAGCATCAGTAGTCACTAGTACTGACAGATTGAGTCAGAACTTGTAATTGAATGGCATTAAAGATTGCCATAACTTTTCAATGTTGATATGGTGGCCCATGCACACACACACACAAAGAAAGAGTGCAGGGTATTGAGAGACTGAACCATCTTCATCATAAGGTCGAAGCTCTTACCGATGAAAAGCCAATGCACATGATACTAAAACCAGGGAAATCAAACGGTGCCTTTTCAGAGAGGAATAGAGCTGAAAAAGCAACTTATCTGTATTAGTTAATAGTTTTAAATTGACATCTATTACCTAATTAAAATTCTTATTGAATTTCCAATTACCTGTTAAAGGAGAGAAAGCCAACGGAGAAACTACATTTGCAAATGAACATATGCCTGAAATGCATCCTTGAGCCTTCCCCTGAAGCAAAATTAGTATATAAATAGTGAGGAATAGTCAAAGACTGCAGTATAATTCTGAGAAGGGAACAAGTAACATGCCTCGTAGTAAGAATTTTTTTTCTATTCATTTTTTTCTATGAGAGTTTTAAGTTTGTCTATTTCCCTCTTTTCTCCTATGTCCTAGTCACACCAACTTACAGGCAGTGTTAATTGTAATCAAGATAAACCAAGAAATAGTCAAAAAGAAGAAAACTACCTGCTCATGGGAACCCACTTGTTTAGACACGATACTCCGCACCTGCATATTTTAAAAAAGAGACCAACTCAAGTTTCTAAACGCTATTAAGTAATTAACAACCTTGTGAAAATGATTTAGAAACTCACACATGGTTGCACGAACACGGAAAAGATGGAAAACATGGAAGCGGCATAAGGAACCTGTACGTATTCAAAACGTTGACACAAGAGAGCAGAAATTGAACACATACTGAGAACATTAGCAAAATAGTATTGAAAACTTGTCAATATTCGCAGCTAAGTTTAAAGGATTACCCAAAAGGACCACGCAATGCTATAAAGGAACATCTGCATTCATACAAAAATGATACAATAACTTTTAAAGAAGTTTTTTACTAAAGTTATGTTGCAAAAAAATAATAATAAAAAACTTAAAGATGTGAAGTCGAGTAAGAGGTAGGAGGTAAATTAAAAAGACTGGAGATACTTACATGTGAACAGCTAAAAAGAAGCCCTACTGAAAGCAGCCTCTCCTCTCCTAGAAGAGGAGCTAATATGGGCATGAGAAGGAGCTGTGTATCACAAAATTTTTAGATCTACAGAAATTCATTGAAGCTAAAATAAAAACATTTATGGGAAATGAATCAATGGCAGTGAGCACGAATAAAATACCTGGGAGATAGTGCCTGCAATCCCAGCAATCACCATTAGATCAGCAAATTGATCCTTGTTAAAGTGAAACTTGGCCTTCAAGTAGTACTGCAAGATTAATTTGAGCCTTCATGAGCCAGTAATATCTTCATCCTCAAAAAATAAATAAATAAATAAATAAACCAATAATATGGACAAATATTGGTTTACCCAAAGCAAGTCTAGGTCAATGAGAAGCCATAGCTAAAATCTTTAAATTAACCTTTCACATTTTATGTAAAGTTTATAGTCATGAGAAAACTATATACCGTCTCATTTCATAAACTCGCTCTTTCTAGCATACTGCAGATTACTGAGCATGAGAAAGAAGATAAGAGAGTATTTTTCAATACACAGGATTTTTTGGTGAAGTACCATCATTGAAGCATGAAGTCCCACGTCAGCCAAATTGCTGAAAAATGCAACAATCGCAGCTTTCAAAAATGTTGGACTGCAAAATCGAGAAAAAAATGCATAATTTAACCTCTCTTAATCACATGAATCATCTTTTAAATTTGAAAACAGAGAATAAACAAAATGTCGGAACTTTGAATATCCACGAAAAAAGCTTCACAAACCTGGTGTTCAACAATGCAACCATATCATCGACCGAAAGCCTCGATTTGAACAGATTCTCTTTCTTACTTGAATCTTTGTCTGATTCCTTAACATTCAGCTTTTCCGTTGACAGGATTGGAACCAAAAGATTGTCATCTATGACCGAATCTGGCAGTAAAACCCTCATATACACCAATGCCACCACCGCAAGCGATGCCGCAACCTGACATTAGCAACGAACAAGCAAGCTTGAAGATGATTAAATTGCGATTTGATGCGTCATTTGAAAGAGAAAAGAAGGAAAAATACCTGAAAAGTGGAGGCAGTGGAAAGGAAACGGGCCGACAGGGTTCCACAGACAAAACCGCACGAGCTGATCCCTGATAAGATTCCGAATGCCGAGGCTCGTTGACCTTCGGGAACGTTATCTGCCTGTAGAAATTCGATGCACGATTCAATTTCACGGGAATTGTCGGCTGTGAAGCTTTCGCGGGAAGAAGGGCTATGGCTTGATGGTTTTTATTTTCTTCTTGGACGCGGGTACAGAACGGTGGAAAAAAGGGAAAATAGGACCGTTGGTGACTTGTAGCCCAAGCAAAAGCCCGTAAGGGACATGGGCTTCACGGCCCAGTTAAATAGGAACATGGGCTCTGATATAGTAGCTTATGGCCCAATAAAACTTGTTAGGCCCTTAGCCCAGGTGAACCAAAAGTTTTGTTTTCATGTGTGGTTGATGATTTTTTTTTTTTTTTGTTAAATGAATTGTGTGTGGGACAAGGTTTCTTTAATAGAAAATAATGGAGGAGATATTTTACCACATAGGCGAGGGCAAGGCAGAAAACGCTGCCGTCACAAACCATACCAGTAAGAGTCTTGAACACAAAGTAGACGTAGATGAAATTTCTTGTCCTGCTATATGCTAATATGCCTGTCACCAATTACTTTGTTGTTATTATTCATAAGTAAAACAGGTCGATGAATCATTCAAGCACTTCTTATACAAACACACCCAAAAAAAAAAAAAAAACAAACAAACAAACAAAAAAAACAAAACAAAGGTAACAAAATTCAATTGCTTGTACAGATTTTACTTATTTGCTTATAGGGTGTTTGAAAACTAAGTTGAAACTGAGAATTAAAACAAAAAGTTTGTAATACATGAGAATTTTATACTGTTTGAGTTGAAACTAATTGGTAAAACTGAGGTAGCCAATCATGTTATTATTTTTGCATTACACCTAAAGAGTGACGGCTTAGATCAAACTTAGGCCATACACGCCTTGGATGAAGCGGTCCCATTAGAATGTCCTAGTCTCCTATTAGAAGTTCTTTTCTTTATAATAATTAAAAAAAATTTGGGTGAAAATAATATAGATCAAACAACCATACATTTTGTCAACATTGGAAATTGGAATTATAACTTTAAAAAATCGTACGTTGCCAACATTGGAATCATCACTTTAAAGTGTTGCTTACAATCTTGTGTTTCCTTTTTTTATTTTGGCTTAGTTTCTTTTTCTAAGGGCATCCATAAATGGGTTAATTGTAGCACTCTTTGGCCACTCATTGGGGTGCAAAATGCAAGAAACAGACGTGGAAATGGACTGGCTATTATTGAAAAGCAATTCACAAAAGTCATTGCACAAATTTAACGGAATCAAAGTGGGGACTCAAAAGCACCAGCTTGCACTAAGTACTTAGGAATTAAGAACGAGAAAAGAAAAATAAAACTTTAAAAATAAAGGAACAAACGTTGTTGTTTGAATGCTTTTACCCTCTTCTCTATCTGCTATATATATATATATATCTATATATATATATATATATATATATATATGGTGTGTGTGTGTGAACTGATAAAAAAAGTGTTGGCGTGAGATTCTTAAAAAAAGCATTGTCAGAGAAATTGAGATATGGCTGTTAGCCGCGCTTTTTGATAAATGACTTTTTTAAAAAATTTTATTTGATCAATAATTTTTTTCTTCTTTTTTAGTTTTTGGACATAAAAAAATTAACTTTTTAGGCATCAAAACAGTTTCAGTTTTTTTTATTTTCACCTTAGTTAGATCTCTCTCTTTGATACAGTCATTTTTCTCTTTTCTCTGAAAAAAGTTAGGGCAGTTTAATGCTCAAAAAAAGTCTTTTTTTGGTGTAAAAAAAAAAATCATTTACTTAATTTCAAATTTTCTTTAATCTTTTTTCAAAATATCCCCTGTTGGCCCTGCTCAAAACGAACAAATAAGTAATTACCTAGAAGTACACCAACAAATTATGTTGCTTTGTATAATTAAGTCTATATTTATACATGAACATGGCATATATAGCTGTTTAGAACGTAGTTCAAATTAAGGGTTTGTTTGGTAAATGGATTTGAATTAGTAATTTGATTTGAGTTAGTATGATTTGAATTAGGATTTGAGTTATTAATTTGAATTGTTATCCGAATTGACGTTTAGATGTATATTTAAGTTTTAATATGAATATGGAAGAAAATTGAAATTTGTGTTTGGAGAGGTAGTGAAAATAGTTTTTGATTTATCAATAAATCTAATAAAATCTTAATGTTAATGATCTTAAAAAATATGCAATATGGATCTTAATTTATTTATGTCTTCACTAGGAACACAATGAAAAAAGAATCATCTCAATTAGATAACAAATGAAGAAGTTATGATTTTTTTCTTCAAGTATAGGAGATATAATTTTAGTTTTTACTGTAATAGAAATATTCGAGTATTAAAAGTTTAAGGAGAATTAAAATTCTGAAAACTTAGATTTTTGATACTAAAAAGATTTAGATTTGGGGAAACAAACATGTATTAAAAAGATTCATAATACGTGAATTTAAATTTGAGTCTAAAAAATCTAAAGAGTTTTCAAAACAAACAAGCGCTAAGAGTTTAGATCTAAAAGTTTGAAATTCAAGTGTTAATGAAAACAAATATTATAACAAGTTAATTTGAACTACGTTTCTATACCGTATTTGTTAGTATAAAAACAGTTTACATGTCCCAATTGATGGGAGAAATTATTTTAAAAGGGATAAGCTGCGTACCTAGGGGAATAATACTAAAAGCCATGGGTATGGTAAGGAGAGATTTCCTTCCACACTTGTCAGAGAGTTTCCCTACGTAAGGCATCATCACGAGTGTTCCTAGCCCTACAATCTGCACAAATCACAATGACACATCAAAATATCATTAATAATCAACAAGTTGCAAAAAGTTTGAATCCTATGGCATTTTTGAGCCAGTTCAATATGCGTCCAGTTTGCATTTTGTCCACAAAGTATGTCATATAAAATGCTTTAAAAAAAATCTAACAATAGAGAGAGAGAGAGAAGAATAGTCAAAAAAACGAACGGACCAATTGTTTTCTTTCTTTAGGAAAGGGTTCTAAGCTGTAACAAGTAACAACCTTATTTTTTTGACTTCTTGTTCGTATTAAGTGCTGGTTCAGTTTGCACAATTGAGAAGGTCGGTAAAGATGAAGCGTTACAGGTCATAATCATATGTATGTACAATAATAATCGAAAAAGAGATTATCAGAAGCGTAGAATTTAGGTGGACTTTTTGGTTTTGCTTGCTTAGTTACTCTTTGTAGCTTTTCTTGAATGTTAATTACTTTAATAATGAAATACTAATGTTATACTGTGATAGAAGACAGCAAATGTTTTAAGTTCATAAATGAAATTAAGCACAAAGCAGCTAGCATGGCATTAAAAATTAGTTGGTGGGCACTTGGCAGTACTATTTGAAGATTTCTATATATTTTTGGACTCTTGGTGCTTGCAAATTGCAATAAGTAGGTTTTTTTATTTGAAATTTTATTTTACTTTTTTTGACATTTTATCCGTTAATCTTTTGGGATTATAGCATATAAAGAAGCTAAAGTAACTCGAAATTTTAGACATGCAACATAATTTTACTTGGAAAATTTAAGGGGGTGTTTGGTAATGGTTTCTATCACTCAGTTTCCACCACAAACTCAATTATAAACAGTAAAAAGCTCTCACATGCTATAGTAATAATAAAAAAAATTACTATAGTGTAAAACTCTCACATGCTACAGTAAAGGTAGTTCCCACTACTGGTTCCACCATCCTTCCAAGCACCCACTAAAATGGTTTACAAATAGTTAAAATTAAAGTCATTATTATAATTGCTATGCTATTTAACATAGCATGTTATTTTAACATATGTTAAATCATTATTATATTTCAGTTTGACAATGTTATGTAACATTTGAGGTTGAGCAGGCCCAAAAACTTCGTTCTTGGGTTTTGGGTCCACAGAAATTTGGTAGTCAAACTTGTCCTTTTACCCCGCCAACTGGGGAAAAGGAATTGCGATTTTTGGTAATTTAACATCAGTTTTGGATTAGGCTTTTTTCGTTTGCATAATTTAATAAATAATTTTCACATTTTATTTAATGATCATATCTTTATTTATTTATTAATTTTTTAATTCGACTTGTTCGATATCAACCGACATGAGTACTTGAATAGAGGCGGCAGTCTCAACTTTTTAATATATAAGGGTTAAGATTAGAAACAACTATCATTAAATAATGTTTTAGCGTTATTTTGTCATATTCAAAAATGATTAGACGGGAACTTTTTACCATATTTTAGTTCAAAGGGCATAAAAATGTAATCAGACAAAAATACATGCAGTTCATGGAACCAAAGAGGGAAAAAAATAAAAACAAAAATAAAAATAAGAAGACAGCGTGCAATCTAGTGAAATTTGAGAAGGTGGGAAGAAAGACGCTAATTAATGTTAGTAGCAAAAAAGGGAGAAAAACAAAAGAAGAATGTGGCCCCTGGCTTGTTTGCAATTACAATTGTCCCCATCACATGAAAACGGAAAATACCCTGAAAAAACATTGCCCCGGACCGTGATCGTGAAACTGAATGGCAACTTCGTAATTGTATGAGAGAGAAAGAGAGCGATATATGAGAGAGAAAAAAATTTAAAATTTTTTTCTTTAAGAAAACCTTTTTTTTGTTTATTTTGTTTGCTAAAAAAAAAGATAAAACCATTTTAACAATCTAGTTTCCTTACTCAATAACACTTGCCATTTAGCCTCTTCGATAAACGGTCAATTTATACGGTTGGAGTGTCGGACACTCGCTTTACGTCTACGGACAAATAAAGCAAAAAAAAAAAGGCCTAAGCTTGAAGCAACAACATCTTAGCAACTATGAACAGAACAAGAACATTGCTTTGTTCTGAAATGCTACCTAGTGGAACTGGGCTGCAAAACATTTTATGACTAATGTCCTGTTTGAGATAGCTTTTGGAATCCTTAAACACTTGGCGCAAAAACTACGCCACCAAAGTGTTTAGTAAAAGGCACAAAAACGCTTGGAACAGATATCAAATGCAGGCTTTAACTTATTTTTTGAAGTTTGACTTTTTATCTTCTAACTTGTGCTCTGCTTTTACCATAAGCGGTAATTGACCGGAACGAGAGATGTTTCTTTTGGTTTTGATGGAGAACAAGAAAAAATATTAGCAATTTAAATTATAGGATCACTGCAAAATTAGAAGATATTCTCTGTTAAAAAAGATAAGAAAAAAATGTGTATGCGTGGGTTACAAGCTAGAAGAAGATTCCGCCTCTGTTTTTATTTGACTCATTAATCATGCAAGTACATACAATATCAGTTTCCTAAATGAAATCAACATAAAAAAAAACATCAATGTCGAATTTATACCTTAAGAAAGAGGAAAAAAAGAAATAGAAAAGAAAGAAAAACACAAAGCAGAGCATTTAGTGGATAAACAAAAAACAAAAAAAGAAGGAAAAAGAGCATGTATATGGCCAGATCAATAGACATCCAAAATAATGATATAATGCAATGCAAATAAATTCACAAAAAGAAAGGGGAAGCATAACGTGTCTGTATTCATGAAGCTCTTACTTGGGTTGCTTGCAAGATTGAAGATTTTTATTACCATACACGAAAAACAAAAGTAAAACTTGGAGATGTTTAGGTTGCAAGAATTACCGCTTGTTGAAAGCCAGTGAGGTAAATGGCAAGGGAGCATTCATCTTTCCCGGGACAGAGCGCAGACATAGTCACGTCGGTGATCGCAGGAATCACCATGAACGTCGAGTAGGTATAGAGGAATATTGTCACAAAAAGATGTCCCAAACCATATAACTTTTCTTCCATTTCTAAATTACTCTCTCTCCCTCTCAATGTCCCTCTCTAAATTTTCTAATTAGCCAAGAGACAAAGCAGAAAACAATAAACAAAGCAGCTAAAAAAATGAGGGAAACTACTCTTCTCTTTAAACTTATTTAAAGAGCACCTTTGACATAGTGCAGTAGTGAATAAGGACCTGATTTAAAAAAGCAATAAAAGCATCACTCTTTATAACATGTCTTTAAACTGATCTCAGGACTAGTCTTATACTTCTGTCTGTTTCAACTTTCAACTTGAAACTTGACTATGTGGCAAAAGAGAAATTACTGCTAGCAGGGTAGTCTACAATAGAGAAAGACTGGCCAATCATATAAGCCTACAATTTATTTGGAAATAAAATAAAAAGTCGATTGGGCCCTTCCTTCTTTTTTTATATTTTGGGTCGGTCCCCTTTAAGTCTAACATTAGACTTTAGGCTTTATTTTTTTAAGTGCCGAAAAGTGAGGAAGGTGGGATGGTGAAGCCACGATGCGTGGCTTGCAAGTTAATGCAAAGCCTGAGAAGGAGGAGGATAAATCCGTCACAATAAACCTTAATGGGGATCGCTTGCACAATGCAATTACGCATTGAGGCGTGCAAGTTTGATAATGGAGTTGTGAATATAATATGCATTCTTCCTTAATCCAATTACTGTCAGCCAAGACTCCACAGTCATCTTAAAAAAAAAAAAATTCTTTCGTTGAGATTTCTGCAATAAAAACGTTGTTTTATAAAATAAATTAATAAAAAATCAAAACTTAGAACTTCTGAATATTGGCAATTTTCTTTTTCCTTCTTCCCTGGGGCCAAGAATCTTCGCTAGCATACTTAGCCTTGAAACTGCAAATAAGTTTGTGCGTGTGCCTTTTTTTTTTATTGAAACGGTAAATTAGTTAAGAGTAGCAATGAATGGGTTATTAAGTTCCAAAAAATTACGACAATTTCTCTTCTTTTTTTTAAATTTTAATCTTATAATAGAATAGGCAATTGCACTTATACTTTCCACTTCAGGATCAGAATTTAGACGTGTCAGGGTGGCCCAATTTTGGGTGAATTACAACAATCTCTTATGTTTTCTTTTATTATTATTTTTTTCATTGGCAAAAAGTATACCTGCATTTTGATTTTTGGTATCCTTGTATTCCATTTCTTAAAATGGGTGGTGGATGTAAATCTAGAATTTGAAATTTACCGTATTTAATTTGAAAAGATATTTGACAAAATCAGTTCTAACCAAATTTTTTGATTGTTTAGTATAAATTTTTCACATGCTACAATAGTAAAAAAAAAATAAACTATAGTACAAAGCAAGCTACAGTATATTACTCTCACATGCTATGGTTTTCAGTGAGAATTTGAAATTGTAAGCAGAAAATATCTTCGGAGAAAAGAATTTCTAAAGAACATTCCAGGCCCCCATAAGCTTGGAGCTGCAAGCAGAGGAATGAGGTGGCTTCTTTTACTACGCCCTAAGATCGCCTATTTTATTAATTTAATGTGTTCATTGACGAATCTAATCTTTCAAGAGAGCATAATTCTATGTTATGCTTCGTTAGAGGAAGATGGGCAATCATTATTTAAAGGCCACAACCTTCCATTTTACTTTTAATAAACCTTTTTTAAATAAAATTTCTTATTATTATTTTAATTATTAATAAAATTACTTTTAAGAACAAAAAAAATTTAAAGAAATACTTATTTTACACCCTATTTTGAAAAAATATATATTGTGCCTATTTTTAAAAAAATAAAGATGGATTTTAACGTTAAAAAGCTTACAAAAAAAATAAGTGGTTTCTCTTTCTTTAAGATTCTTTTTTTCATTCAAATTTAATTTTTAATGTTAAAGAATGATGTAAACTGTTTCAAACCATTAATTTAAGAAAAAAACTTTACGATGATGTACTTTTTATAAATCAAGAGGAACCTCCACGAAATTTTATTGTTTAATATAAGGAAATTCTATAAACTTTTAGCCCTTTGATTTATGGGGAAAAAAAAAAATCTCGCAAGTGTTAGCATACAAATTGATTATAGTTTGCACTTGAAGAGTACAATAGTTTGGTTCAATAAAGCTTATCATGTGTTAGTTTTTTTAAGTAAGTGAAATCAATATTTTGTTTGCAGTAAAAGAATTAATATTTAGGTTTAAAAAAAGAAAGAAAGAAACGTCCCTTCTAAAAAAAAAGAGAAACAATATAAAGAAATCAAAGTTTTTTTTCTTTTTTTGAGTTTAGTAATTTTATGAAATCTGTTATACGTGTGTGTATGTATGTATGTATGGATGCCATTGCAGTTTTAAAGGAGATGAATTTCCGATTTTTTTTTTTTTTTTGTTTGTAGAAAACGCTTTTTTAAACTATCATGGATGTTTGCTTGTGTTGTTTGATTAGTGGGTTGAAAAAGAAAAAACAACCTTATTTATTCAAGGACTTTTTTGGTAATTTAAGTAGGGTGTAACCAGCGGAACGTAGGGTGGTTTAAGAGTAGGCATGCGGAAGTAGAATAAACAGTGTCAATAGACGCAATAGACGTACCCATCCTTTTATTAGTCAAATAATTTAAGAAATCAATCAACATGAGCTATAAAAATTATTGTATTATTATTATTGGGTGCATCTATTGACATCTTTTTTCTATTTTTTACATATTTTTTTTTAGTAATTTTTTCTTAGTGTATTACCCATTTATAATATTACTTTTAGAGACAAAAAATACTCATTACATGCCCTACCTTACAAAAATATTTATGAAATTTTAAAAATTATTGTGCCTTGCTTTTTAATAAGAATAAAAATGGTTCCACCGTTAAGAGCCTACCAAAAAAAAAAAGCATGTGGTTTTTTCTTCAAAATTCATATTTTTATTCAATTTTTATTGTTTCATATATACTAATTATATAAATTATTGTTAGTAACGAACCGTGTAAATTGTTTGATTTATCAGTAAGTCTTTACGAATCTTAAGTAATATTATCATTATAGTTGCTAATGAAGGTATCCATAATCTGGTTTAGTAAAAAGACAAACGAATCATTTCATTTGTATGCAAACTTTAAGAATCAATTGATTTGTACACATACCTTAAGAGTCATGTGTATATTATCTTTATAACAAGTTTTCAAAAGTGTGGTTTTTTTTTTTTCTTTTTTCACGTAAAAAGAATAACATTTGGGATAAAAAATTGTAAGTTTGGTAATTAGTTGGTGGGTGAAAAAAAAAACAATACTATAATTTAGTATAAAGACTTTTAAATATTTTAAGAACGGTGTAACAAGTAAGATAAACGGTGGTTTAAGAAAGTGTGTGTAAAAAGCAAAATAGAGGGTGTCAATAGATACACTTATTATCATTTTGGTGTGTTGTGTTTTAGAGAAAAGACATATTGGTACTCTGATGTTTGAAAAATATCAAAACGATACCTTATAGTTTTCAAAAATTCATATTGGTACCATAAGTTCTTTTTTATATGAAATTTCTTGTTTATCTTTTTATTAATGGCCCTAAACTAATTGCGCAAAAGGAAATTCAAAAATCAAAACAAAATATTAAGCAAAACTTACTAAAGAAAAGCATATACGTGGATTTATTTATTTTTGATATTGTTGTGTTTATTTTCTTTTATAATTTTGACAAAATAATTTGAGATTCATTGATAAAAAAACATAAGTTTAAAATTTCACCTCACAAACACACGGACTTAAATACCAAAATTTTATTTTTATAAATTATAAGGTATTGTTTTGATATTTTTCAAACAACGTGATATCAATATAATATTTTCTTAAAATACTAGGTACTAAATAATATCAAAATAATAGAAACTCAAAATTATTTTATCCTTTGAAAAATGTCTATAAAATACAACATAATAAAAATGTACAATTTCAATTGTTTGCCCTTTCGACCATCTTTTTCCGCACCAAACCATTTTAAAGGATATTTAATCTCATGTTTAGAAACGTTGAATTGGTTTAAACTAATAACAGCATAAAACTTTTATAAGTTATAATACAAAACAAAAATAACTTATAATATAAAATTTTCAAATGTTGTATTATTTAAACTAAAAATTTTGGTTCAAACTAAACCAAAAACAAAATATAAATTTCATTTCATCCTTCACATTCTCAACCTTTTCGAATCCGGTGGTCTATCAATCAACTCGGCCCGAATCCTAACCAATATTTTGGCCCCAATTGTTCTCTCAAGGTCAGTTTTGGATTCAGGCCGCACAATGCCGTCTTACTGTTTATAGGCCTTTTGTCTCCTTTTCGTTCAACGAATTCCCGCACGAACATCCAACGCCGACCGATTATGTAGAATTTATTAGTAAAAAAAAAAAACACTAATAATGGAGTTTTAAACATCAGACAACCGGAGTTTGACAACGTATGAAAACAGTAGACAGTAGAACTTTTTCTTTTCATGTCCAGCGCCATTTTTTTGGATTGAACTTAGAATAAATACTTTGAGTTATTAAAAAAATAAATAAATAAAGCGCAGCCGCAAAACAAATACAATTGAAGGAAGGGAATGAGAAATTACTATAAGTATCCTTTTTGAAACTTAAATAAGTAAACATTATGTTTTAAAATATTTGAGATAAATGAAATATAGTGTAAAAAAGGTTCAGGGAAATTTGCTAGAGGATTTTCATAAATGCAATATTTAAGATTTAAATGCCATATACGTTAAAATATGTAAGATAGGCGACAGTTCCGTAATTTTTTCAAATTGTAATGTCTGAGTCATCAAAGCCCAATTTCAAATACCTCTCCTACAGTCGAGTATTAGCATGCTCCGTCTCATGGGCCTCGGTGTATGTGCCTAGTATTGGTTTCTCATCTCAATTATAATTTATATGGCACATTATCGGATCAATTAGAGAAATAGGACTTGTATAATATTGGTTTTCAACCTTATCATTTGTATAAAAAAGTTTAAAACATACAATTTTTAACATGTTAACCTTTTCCATAAACACATCTTTTCCAAACAAACTAAATAGTTTTCTTTAAAATAATATACTTTAAAACACATTCATTGTGGAAATAGCCATGTAGTGGTATCTTTACCTTTGACTACACTTTTGCTTATTTATCATTGTCACCTTGACAGTAATTCTATTTCAGCCTCTTCGCAAGATTTCCTATAATATGAAATAAACTAGGTGAGCTATTGCTCAATAAGTACAAACATAGCTCACGCAACAACTTTCTATTTGTATGCATAATCTATTTGTGCTTATTTATGAACTTTTATTTTTCATTTCATAATCTTTCCTTGAATTATGGGCCCAAAAATTCGCACCATATATGCAAGATCATCGTAACATTGAGATCATATGAATATTCTTTACTTAAATCTCCCATTGGGTTGAAAGTTGATGTGACATTTACTTATTCTTTCTGGTATATCATTTTATCAGTTTATTTGTTATGGTGACATACCATACATAACGCTTAAATAACTTTAAATAAGTGCATAATAAATGTAATTAATTAAGGATATAAATAACACTTTTTTATTTAAAAACCTTTGATTCCACGCTATAAGTAGGATTTGAATTTACTTGGAAGTAGCACAGCGTTAACCAAGTTTTCGTTCCTCTATTATCTGCCTAAGTGTCCTACCTGGACAATATTTCATCATGAGCTAACTTGTTTATTACCGACTACTTGTCAATATCAGAACTTTGATACTTAAACATTTAATCTAATTATAAGCCGGCTTCTTAAAAACCTGAATGTAACGGAAGTTATTTTCTCTTATCTCATGTTGTCTTTTTGTCGCTAGCAGAATATGGAGAAATTCCCACTGAAGGGTGTTCTTTTGGAGTCTATTGGAGTGTTTTAATGAAAAATGACGATTTTGCCCTTTACAGGCCTTAAGAGCTTTTCGAACTCGTTTTTCGTTAAAATCATGGATTTTCTTGCTTATTTGTAACAGTGGAGAGAAAATGAGGCATCAGTTTTGATTTTGATGGAACAATCCATTTTAACAATATTTTTACGATTTTAATCTAAACTATGAAAATTTCAACAATTTTAACCCTAGGACCAAAACATACCATTTTACACCGTTAGGCTCAGTTTTTCATAAGAATTAAAACTCTCTAAAGTTCCTAGGTCAAATTCTTTAAGTTTCAAAACGTTTTCCTTTTTAACACTAATGTTAAAATTTTTTTATTATAACTCGTAAAATTCATATCTCACAAATCAACTAAAATTTTAACAAGCTATCCTTAACTCTCAACAGTTTTGATGAGTTCTATAACTTTCATATTTTAATTTTCTAAATTTCAGACTACATAGTAGGGTTTCTAGCCGTTTTTCAAAACTGCACCTTAAAACAATTTCTTTTCAATATAACCCTTTTTGCAATTTTCAAAACTTTGCTTTCCTTATGGTTATCAATAGCTTACAGGTTCATACCAAGGAGGTTTATCATCCTCTATTCACATTAAAATCTTGTTTCTTACAAACTTTTCAAGTTTTGCTTAAAATCACATTTATAAAACTTTTTTCCTCAAAAATCCTTAATTTTTAGCTCCTATTCATACCCATCACCATCAAACCTATATTATACATCATAGTTATGCCACAAAGTCCTTTTATACAAACCATGGTTAAAACTTTATCAAATATATACAAAACTTCCAAAAGAACAACAAACTTTAAAGGAAAGTTTAGGTTTTAGCTAAGTGGTTTTGCTAGCTTTCTGTTCCTCCAGAAAAAGGGCTTGATTTGCCAAAACTTCTTAGCATAAAACATAACAAAGTCTCCATAAAAACTACCTAAAACTCAAGAGAAAATTATAAAATTTACTTAGTAAAAGTATGATTTTTCCTTGAAAAGTTTGCTATTTTTGGCTACCACCCCTTGAACTTGATCAAAGCTTGATTAAAAGTTGAAATTTTTGAAAGATTTTAGGGAGGAAAGGAAGTAGTGGATCTGGTTTTGAGAGGAAGCAAAGGAAAGCTTTTTTCCAAGTTTTTCTCAAACTGATGACAACTTTTTCCTTAAGTTTAGCACTTAAGGGTTTTTTCAAATTTATAAACTCGAGGGCAAAAGTTGAATTTTGAGAAGTTGTCCCCTCCACTCGAAGACAACGGGTGCTTTTAAGGGTGAGGTGGCTTTTGTCCACCTTTTGGTTGTTCCATGGTAGGTCCTACGACCTTTTTACACAATATAAATTTATACTACTTTGTATTTTTCCTATAGCGTCAGTGTAAAATGGAAGAGATATTTGCTTTAACGGTCTAAAATTGCACTGAGTAACTTTTTACCTATACTGACTAACTCTTATCCCAATATTTTATCCATCCGTGTTTGCACTTTTTTAGTATATTTACACTATACTGTATATCATTTACTTCTATGTGATGGCAGGATACAGCTCTAATACCACATGTGACGCTTGCCTTTTTGGGCCGTCTCTTAATTTTCTTAAACATCGTTTCTTAAACTTTAATCTTACTTTCTTAGTAAGAAAAATACTGAAATAATTTTTTTTCTTTTCATTTTGCTTTTTAACATACTTTGAAACATACGTAAAGGCTGTTGTGACTTCTGTTGCAACTTGAGCTGAGACATTGCTCAACATTTGACTTTAAAATTATTTTAGTATTTTTCTTACTAAGTAAGTAATATTAAAGTTTAAGAAACGATGTTTAAAAAAGTTAAGTGACAACCCAAAAAGGCAAGCGTCACAGGTGGTATTAAAGCAGTATCTGCCATCCTATCTCGCGCTGCCATATGTCTACTATACCATAGCTCAAGTAAGTAAGTTAAGTTAAATAAGGAGAAAAGTTAGTATTTAACGATTACGTGTTTATACCAAACATAGCTTTGATGTCGACACTTCTGGATGAGCAGCGAGAAGACAAAGGTTTAAAGATGTATGTAATGTTATATGTTATAATGTCCCTGCAAGTCAACGGCAGTTATCGTCCATCAACGGTATCAAGTCAATGATAATCAAACATGGTCAATGACGGTCAACAGATGGTTGACGGCTCAAAAATCAAGAAGATGAGCTCATGACACGTTATGATGTTCTTACGCCCAACGGTGTTGTCTGTTCGAGCAAATCTTATTCTGTTAGAGTTATTCAGTATTGGCTACACGTGCAACGAGGAAAAGCAAATCAAGATAACAGAATAACGGAGGTCCAAAAGTGATTTTATGTGCTCTATGGAACAAGAGTGCCTGAGAGCAACCAAACATTAGATGATTAACTGTGCGATCCTTTCGAGCTTAGGCATTCCAAAGCTGAGCTGAGACATGCTAATGAGCTCGTAACTGCCCGAATGGGAATCATGATTAAGATGATGATGTTAAATTTATCAGGAAAAACCTCACAGGTTGGAGAATGGAAGCTGGAGATTTACAAGTTATGAGAAAATTACAGAAAAATATAATCTTAAAATGGATAGAGGATAAAAAAATTACGGATTTATAGTCAGATGACCCTGATCTTTTGATAGTCATGATACGATTTAAATGAAAATGAACCACATTTTCAAGAATAGCATTCATTGGTAGAATGGTAAAACATTAAACGAATGGAAACTGGGCTCGAATGCTAAAAGCTTAGAGTTGCGCAGCAGAAGTGTAGTGTTACAATTCAAAGAAATATGTTAATGAAATGATGAAAGTTTATGAGGTTCCAAGTTAGAGGCGTAGTTTTTATTAAGAAAATAATAATACAAGAAAGAACAGAAAGGATGATAGGAAATAAGAGCATACCTCTTGTCAAGTTTTTTTTGATAAAAACACAAAGTAAAGGTAGCAATATGGAAATAAGAAAAGGATAAGAAAATGAACTACCTACGAAGGTTCTAATTTTCAAAGACAAAAATTTTTAAGAATGGTAGATTGTGACACCCGAGCATTTTTAGTGCAATAAAAATGCAATAACCCGATGATTATGTTAAGCAAAAATATGTGTCACAGGGATTAATGTTTAATTCAATTTTTAGGATAAGGTCCATAAAAACAAAAATAGGATTTTTAAGGATAAAAATCATACCATAGTCTTATATGAGAAAGGAATGATATAAAAATAAGCTAGAAAGTTTAATTGTTGTAAAATGTATTGCAACAAATATTAAGACAAAAATACAATTTAAAAAAAATACTATATAATAATATGAAAAATTATACACTATTAGAATAATGTAGTGCAAGAAAGTACACTAATAAAGTTTTGTAGTATGAAAAATTATATTACAAAAGTAATACAGTGTAGGAATTAGACTGTTTAAGGTTAAGTGGTATAAAATAGTATAAAAATAATATTATTTGGAGGGCATGAATGAGTAACAAATGTTGTGTAAGCTCATATAGTATAGAAAATATACCAGCAATATAAGAAAAATACTGTTAGTATAAATTTAGATTGTATAAAGTTAAGCAGTATAAGAATTTCATTATGTGGTGGATGTAAATAAGTATGGAAGGTTGTAGAATCTCATGAATTGTATAGAAAAGAATACCGACAGTTAGTATAAACTTAGACTATTTAAAAAGTCTTCGTTGGACCCACCATGGGACACTAAAATGAATGAAAATTTGCCACCAAACCTCCTTGGGTGGCCCAATTACACAATGCCAAGTTAAGCTAACTTTTTAGCCTAAATAATGGGAAGTGATGACTCATGGTGGTGAGTCATCAAAATAGGTAAAAAGATCAAGTTTAATTCACTTATTTAAGGAACAAAAAATGTTCCATTTTGGTTCTCCAAAAAACCGTCCCTCCCTAAGGTAATTCTCTTTCAAATTTTGATGAAATTCAAGCCTCCAAATTATGATTAAAGCAAGTTCAAAGGTTTTGATTCAAGTTTTGGCACTTTTGAAGGCATAACAAGGTTTTAAGCTTAGCAAAGGAGGATCAAAAAGCTTGGTGAAGGTTAGGACACAGAAGCTGACTAATGAAAGAAAAATGAACGAAACGTGAACGCTAGAGCTAGGACCAGGTAAGTTTAAACCACACCTACAACATGAAGTAAATGATTTTCAAATGTTTATATATATGTTAGCAAATGTGTTTGCAAATATTATACAAGTTATTGTTAAAGTATGTTTTTACTAGTTATGCATAAAGTTTTAAAGATTAAGTAAAAGTTTGCAATGTATTTACAATAATTATGTTTAAAGTACGTTTGCATTTTATTAATGTATAATATTTTATAGTTTAAGTTATAAGTTTTATGTTGTATTTGTTATGCAATAAGTTCTACAGTACATGTTATGATTTGTAAATGTGTTTGCATATGATGTGATAGCATTTGATATACTTACTAAAGTAAAAAGGAAGGTAAAATAAAGATAAAAAAGAAATGTCGTACCAGCCCCTCTTGTTATGAGGTACTGAAAGTAAAATTAAAGTTGTGACATCTTTGATGTGAGGTACATAAGTAAAGTTAAAGTTATGACCTCGGTGTTCGATGGTCTCAAGTCTTCCATAAGAGAAGTATCATGTTTATGATATCATGATTAATTATGTTGGTACGAACACTGAAGGTTACAGATTGAAAGTAAAGATAAAGAAAGATCATAAGATACTTATAATTGAATGATCATAAATGAGCATAAATGGAATCATGCATTTTGATTTCACATTATTCCTTGTCATGAAATGTTTATGTGTTATGTTTATTAAAAATATTATGAGAAATGTTTTACGTTAAATGTTTATAAAAAACATTTTATGTTTACAAGAAAAGGTTTATGAAGCACGTTTTAAGGAAAAACGTTTAAGAAATGTTTTATAAAAAACGTTTTAAAAGAAAGGTTTTTATGAAAAAAGCTTATAAAGTATGTTTTAATGATTTATGAGATTACGTTTAAACTTATTGAGCAAAAGCCCATTAAAAGTTTCTTCATGCTGTAGGTAGTTATATGGGTAATCAATAGGACTTGTTTGAAGCACTCGATATTGCGGAGGACAAATGCAAAGATTTGAGTATGGATACCACTACAATATGTTTCCGTTGTGCAAAGAAAATATTTTCCCATTATTTGATATATTATTTTCAAAGTTTTAAGGAAATCAAAGTTTTAAGAAATGCTTTCAAAGTTTAATGAAATATTTTATATAATTATAAAGTTATGTTTTAAGCTATGATTCAATTAATGTTTCTTATTAAGTTTTAAGAAATGATTTGAAATAGTTTTAAAGTCAAATGTTAAGCAATGTATCAACTCAAGTTGTAACAAAAGTCGCAACAACCTTTAAGTATGTTAAAAAGGAAAATGAAAAGAAAAAAATTATTTCAATATTTTTCTTATTAAGTAAGTAAGATTAAAGTTTAAGAAACGATGTTTAAGAAAGTTAAGTGATAGCCTAAAAATGCAGGGTGTTACATTATCGAGGAAAATTTATTATTTAATCTGAACTAATTTCAAATTTAAATTAATGAATTTTATTGGTCATTACATTTAAAAGAGTATAAAGAATAATTAATTACGAGTATTTTAGATTCAAATGATGAAAATAAGTATTATCTAAAGATATTTTGTCCTTTTTGCTAAGAGAAACAGTATGAATCAAATAAAAAAAAAAGTGACAGAACATAATAATAATACTAACAAGTGTATACGACCTAATGTGCTCCACAATATCATTACAAAATTATAAAAGTGCAAGATTTTTAAGCCACTAAAATGCCTAAACTTTATTTTTAAGCCACAATATCAAACAGTTGATGACTATTTTTTACTTAGTACCATACATTCTGAGTTTATAAAATAAAATAAAAAACATACCTCTATATCCTGGATGTTCTCAACATTATAGTTTGTAATCTAAATTCATATCAATTTTGTATTTTTTTGAGTCAATAATTGATTTTGACTTTTGAATTGATAATATGTGTTTTAACAATATGTAAAATAGAAGGTTGTTGTTCTAATAAACTCAACGTATAAGGTATAATGGAAATCTAAACCATTTGAAATCCCAATGAGACCTTTTTAAGGACAAGCTAGGAAACAGACAAAAGTAAAATATATGAGTTGTCTACAATTGATTATATCATATGGTCAAATGTTAAAATTTTTATAACCCGATTTCAAATTAGTTTTTTTAACACTAAAAAAAGATTGGGTTGCATTATCAAAATTGTAAACCAAACTCTAGAATTCCAAGCATGCAACAAAACTCTGGAATTCCAAGCATACAATATAAATTCCATATGTTTGAAGTCAGAGGATAAGTCTAAATCTTCTGTCCTTATTTTTCTATCTCTTTAACTGTCTTCTTATTATTTATTCAACATATCATTTAATAGGATTTAAATATTAAAAGTAAATATATAATTCATTTAGGTATTAAAATTTAATCAGTGAGACAACTAAAAAGACAAAAAGATAAAATAACAAATCTTGATTCTAGGATGATTTTAAGCGTACACCTCCGTGTTCCATTTTCCTTGACAAGGGAAAAGAAAAATACAAATCATCGTATAAAATAACCAAATAAATAAATAAATTAATTAATCGAAAAGGGTTCTTTGTTTTAAAAGAAAAAGGATTCTTTCTTTTTCTTTTTTTTGTTTTAAGAAAAAGGAGTCTTTACATACTTTAGAAAGAAAAATAAATTAAAAAAAAAGAAAAGGAAAACAAAAGGGGAAATTATTGACAGATCCAAGGCAACAAAAAGTAAAAACTTTAGAGACTGCTGTCTCAGAGAGAGAAATTAAGGCCCCTTTGGTTTTGTTTTTGAAATTTTATTTCAAGGTAAAAATTTTAAAAACTTTTTCAGCATATTTTTTAAAACAAAAACATTTTCACCTATTTTGAAAACAATACCAAATGGCTCTTAAAGAATTAAAAAGAGAAGTTGAAACTTCCACATGACTGTGCGGCTTTGGCGATCTCCTGGACAATAATGGATTTGTTTGAAAAGCAAGTTAAAACATTAAGATGCCATTTGATATTGTTTTCAAACAACTAAAAATATTTTTGTTTTGAAAAATAAGAATTTTTAAAAAATTATGCTGAGAGTATTTTTAAAATTTTTACCTCGAAAAATATACGAAAACATTTTTAAAAATTTCAAAAAAAAAAAAAACAAACGGGGCTTAAGTTTTAATTTGTTATAATGTAAATTTTTTATGTTATAGTAATATCTGATAGTGTAACGTTCTTACATACTACAGTGTTTAAATTATAACCTGGAGTTTTAAATTGCTTTTCAAATTAAGTGAGTAATAGTAACAACAATAATTAATTTCTTCATTTATTCTCTTTCTTTTTTTTTGTTTAATTTTTTTCTCTCCCGAAAAAAAAAAAAATCCGCGTATCCGTTCAAAGGAATATATATATATATATATATATATATATATCTGTGTATTATCTCTCGAACTTGTTTTTTCCGAGTCTGCAGTTATTGCTTCCGTTAGATCGTATGAAATTGGATGGTTTGAATATTTATTTGCAACTTTCTTTATTAAAGGCACAAAGTTTTAGCAATGCCTAGCGCCAGAAACCACAAAGCCAGATTCAAAAGACAACAAACAGCTAAATAAATAATAAAAAACGAACGCATATTTCAAGGAATAAATACTTCTTGTGTATTTTGTTCATTATTGTACTGAACTTATATCCTATATGATATCCTCACAATAATCTTGAATCCAAAGACCGATTATCAGATTGGCAATTTGGCATGGTGATGATAGTTTCTGTTTTCTAGATTTTTTGTCTTTTATTATTTTTCTAGTCCAACATAAGTACGTAACAAAAAATGAGAGTGCAGGCTTTCTTTTCTTGTTTTTCGATGGATTGGTCTTTACAAGGTTTTTTTTTTTTTGGTTATTTATTGTTTTGTTTTTGTTTCAGAGAAACTCCGGCTTACGTTTTTTTCCTCGTCACTGTCCCTTTAACTATTTTAATTAGAAGTTTCTTTTTTTGTTTGAAAGTTGATTAGTACAAGTACGGATTATACGATACAACAAATAATAAATTCAACCACCATATGCTTTATATAAAATTATTATGTGCATGAAAATTTTCTTTTCTTAATAACTTTATAAAAGATCACAAATAAAATATGGCCCGATCCAATAAACATGTTCTTGAAAAGGATATCCACTCCAAATGCCAGCCGAAAGTTCAATGCCAAGGGGAACCAATTAGGCCATCATGAGAAAAGGAGATCTTGAATCTCTACTATTTAAAGAATTGTTTCCGAGTAGTATTCATGAATACCTAAATGCAAGTTTCTTTTTTTTGGCTAATTAAGTACAAATGCTTTTTTGGCTATTGATAGTGCCATTACGTCTCCATCCAACGTCTTAAAAAGAATCAACTAAAACCAACTATCCAATGTCTTAAAAGGAATCAATTAAAACTAGCGGCAATCGTATTCATCGTGTTCGTGTTGGTACGTTTAGCCCGAATACAAACACGACACGATTAATAAACGTGTCAGAAATACAAACACGAATACGGCACGACTATGACACGCGTAACACGGCACGACACGATTAACACGATTATTAAACGTGCCGTGACGAGTTGACACGATAACAACACGCATATGACACGTTTATGACCTAATTAACTAAAAATTAAAAAAAAAATTAAAAAAAATTTAAATTTTTTTTGTAAAAAAAGCCAATAAAGAAAATTAACAAAAACACAATATCTAATTAATACTAACCTACTATAAATATTTAAAATATTTTTATTTTTAAGTTTAAATGTGTTATAAATAGGCGGGTCGTGTCGTGTCGTGTTAACACGTTTATGGCCCATTTAATTAAACGTGTTAAGGCGTGTTAACACGAATCCAGCCCGTTTATTTTTGTGTTATTCGTGCCAACCTATTTATGACACAATTAATAAACGTGCGGTCTAAACCTGTTTATCTCGTGTCGTTTTCGTATCGTGTCGTGTCCGAATTGCCGGCCCTAATTAAAACCACAGGCGAAATATCAAAAAGAACAAAACCTGACTTCATGTTTTCATTTATTAGCATTACCATTCAATGAAAAGCATAATTGTAGCCTTGTTATGAATAAAAAAAATGGATCCCTTAATAACAGAAGAGAGAACCCTAATAATCATTCTCTTGTTATCATGTCATTATCATCGGTCGTCATTAAGTACAACTGCTTGGTTACGCTAGCTTAAGGTTTGGGTACAATTTGTTGGAAAAAAAAAACTTGAGAAATAAGGAAGAGCGAGACAGGCTGTTGAGTTGAGAACATGGGGGACCGTAAACGGATTCAGGGGGCATAGTTCGCCATCAGTCATATTTTGGACCAGCCTACCGACTAAACATTGCCAAGATAGCACGTGACACTGGTAACATAAATCAAAAGAATCTTGTCCAAATTAATTAATCCCATTCCATCTGATCAAATATCAGATATATAGCAATCCCTATTTTATATTTGTCCACTGAATTGGCCAGCGAAAGGCCTAATTAAATACATTTAGCGCCGTACATAATTGCAAAACTGGGAAGGTAATTTCTATTTAGGGCACTGTTTTAATGTTCTGGGATGGAATTGATTTATTATATATGTATGTATAATATGCAAGATTAAACGCACACCCTCAACCAACAACTTGTGGGATTGGGTGGCAAGGAGCCCATTCTCCTTTAAACAAGGTCTCGAGTTCGAGTCTTGTGTATGGAGAAACAGGTGTTGGGAGAGCTTCCCCGTATGGATCCGACTCGGCTCGAATCCAGATTAGTCCTTTATGTGGGTTTGTGCCTCTCTAAAAATTCACTGTTCGTAGCGTGAGTAAATTATGTTGGCCATAAATAAAGGTTTAAATAACTATTTAATGGTAGAATTGTGTTTACTGGCAGTACTATTGAATTCAATAACAATTCATTGTCTCTGTAACAATAGTTTGAATGCGAGTAAAGTGTGAAACCAATAATACACTGTTAACACGGCCCTTGTCAATTAGTTTAGTTCCAAATGCCATCGATAGATTGTGATGACAACCTGTTAGAATTAAGCCACCGCATGTTTACTTTTTTTTTGGTTTAAGAAGTCAATTACTCCTTTTTTTTAATCTAAAATTCATCCAAACGTTATTTTCTGTAAATCTTAGCAAGTTATTATAGTAGCGAGTATTTTAGTATTTACAATGCTTTTGTGGGAATATCATGCATTAGGCCGGGTTAGCTCACTTGCAGCTATTCGACTTTTGTAGTCTATAAAATATGATTACTTTTTGCCATTGCACACTCAACTGGAGGTACTCCATGATGGACTCTGCTAGATGCTGTTCTATGGTAGCAAGAGGGAAGATTATGTCAAGCTTTTTTTTTTTTTTTTTTTTTTTCAAATAGTTTTTGTTTAAGTATAATGACTCGAATTCAGTTTGGTTCAATTTGAAAAACTCGTAGTATGATAATTGCGGTGAAAAAAAAAGTAAGATTTTTTATGAAATCTGTGATTGTAGTAGAAGGATTAGGCCAATATGAACTCTTGTTTTTTGAGTCGTTTAGTTTATGTTTTAGGCGTATAAGGTTTTTTTATGCTTATATATATATATGATGTATTATGTTAGTATTTCATTATTATCATTTTAGCCTCCTTAATTGTCTTTATTTT
>CAMOHE010052512.1:43386-70287 GCA_946598075.1 Artocarpus hirsutus | reverse complement strand
TGTATAATATGCAAGATTAAACGCACACCCTCAACCAACAACTTGTGGGATTGGGTGGCAAGGAGCCCATTCTCCTTTAAACAAGGTCTCGAGTTCGAGTCTTGTGTATGGAGAAACAGGTGTTGGGAGAGCTTCCCCGTATGGATCCGACTCGGCTCGAATCCAGATTAGTCCTTTATGTGGGTTTGTGCCTCTCTAAAAATTCACTGTTCGTAGCGTGAGTAAATTATGTTGGCCATAAATAAAGGTTTAAATAACTATTTAATGGTAGAATTGTGTTTACTGGCAGTACTATTGAATTCAATAACAATTCATTGTCTCTGTAACAATAGTTTGAATGCGAGTAAAGTGTGAAACCAATAATACACTGTTAACACGGCCCTTGTCAATTAGTTTAGTTCCAAATGCCATCGATTTTTTTTTTTTTCAAATAGTTTTTGTTTAAGTATAATGACTCGAATTCAGTTTGGTTCAATTTGAAAAACTCGTAGTATGATAATTGCGGTGAAAAAAAAAGTAAGATTTTTTATGAAATCTGTGATTGTAGTAGAAGGATTAGGCCAATATGAACTCTTGTTTTTTGAGTCGTTTAGTTTATGTTTTAGGCGTATAAGGTTTTTTTATGCTTATATATATATATGATGTATTATGTTAGTATTTCATTATTATCATTTTAGCCTCCTTAATTGTCTTTATTTTGTAATTTTTTCAAGTTTAAAGATTATTTTTTTTGCTCATACTCTTTTTTTTTTTTTTTTTGTGTCTTAGATTTTCATGTAAGTCACGTGTTTTTGCTCTTTGTTTTTATTGCATTTTTTTTTTTTTTTGTTACAGTTTGCTAAGGCTAGGTGGTTTTGTTATTGATGGTTTTAGGTGGGATGCTATCCCAAATGTGGATAGTAGTACTTTTTGTGGGTTTCTTGTGAATCTGCTAGATATCTCTTCATTGATAGCTCGATGACCAAAGAAAATTTATACAGGAGATGGTGATCTTTTCGGAACTCTTTTGGAAGTACGGCGAGCTTGCTTGGGATAATTTATGCTTTTGTTTTTACGTAAAAGAAAAAAAAAATATAAGTTAGGACTTTTTAGTTAGTGTTTAGATAGTATATGAAATAAGTCTTTTTTTATTTCAGAAGAACTTTTAAATATTTTTGTTAAAAAAGTTAAAAGTCGTTATTGATATAAAAAGTAGTTTAATTTAAGAATATAGAAGAAATTTTAAATTTGTTATTCTTAAATATAAAATTAAAACTGTAAATAAAAAAACTTTTTGCAAGTGCTTACCTTTAGCCTGCCTTCTATAATAAGTGCTAATAAAAGCTACAAGTACTTTTTCATGGGTCATTCAAACAAGCTCATAAGCAGATTTTAGATAAAACAAACTAAAAATAGCTTAAAATAAACCATTTAAAATGGGCCTAGAGTCCCTTTAAAGAGGTGGGCTTTAGACCCAAATACATTAATCGATGCCTCTGTTTGGAACATTAATTAAATCTAATAGTATATTAATTGAAACCAATAAAATGAGTTTGAATTATGGCTTTTAGTTGTAACCAATGTTTGAAAGTTTGTTAAAATATTGATTTAAACTAAAAGTAGTTAAAACCATTGTTTAGAAATTGAACCTAAAATACGAGTTTGAATTATTATTTGTTAGTTTGAACAAGTATTTGATATGTTTAAACCAAAAATATTTGTTGAAACTGAAACTCTTAATTTCAATTGATCGTGCTTGATATCAATTGTAACTAATCAATGATAGACTAAACGTAAATCTGGGTTTTAAGTTAAAATATATGTTCTACCTCATATTTCAAACGAAGGCTATGTCATTTTAGACGGGTCTGAGGAATCCCAAGGTTTGGTACCTTGGATCGCCTTGTTATCTCTCGAGAAGGAGGGGTCGCTTCCCCTTCCTAGGGGAATTGTTAAGCTCAAATTTGACGCGGGCTTTGAGAAAAAACGTATGCACTTACTATGGTGCTGCGGAATGGTGATGACTAATTATTGGGGCTTGGGTTCGCTTGCGTAAGGAGGTGTTGATTGGGGCAGGGGAGGGCCAAAGCATGTCTTTGGGCTATTCGGCTTATAATGACTTATGGTTTTAAATCCCTTACCGATAATGTATATGGGAGATCCATAGCTAATAAGAAATGCCCATCTATCTAAGATTTCTCCTGTTGTGATTGAGTTCCTTTGGGCAGGGAGGACATGAAATGTTATGGCTAATAGATTATGTTGTTAGCCTTTTTTGTCTCAAAGAGTAGGATGTTGCCTTAGTGCGAGGCTCCTTTGAGCCTGGTTTTCGGTTTTTGCTAGATGCTCGTCTTTTTTTTATTTTATGATCGGTCATTTGTAGCTTGATTTCCTTTGTTATCTATCCTGTAAGCCTTTAATTATTGTAATTAAATCATTATTTTTTAAAAAGAAATAAAGACAAAAACAAAAACAAAAAATAATAAAAAAAAAGAAAACAAAACACTTTCTACAATTGCTAACGTTAAGCATGTATAATAGAGGCAAATTGGTTCTTAATCAAGTGAATTGAGAGGTCCGGAAGCCCTCTGACCATTCATCTAGGATTCAAAGCCACTATCAACCGGAGCTTTGGCACCAGCTCAGAGAGAGAAAGAGAGTAGATAAGGGGCATTGTATGTCACCAAAAATATAATTTGCAAAAGGTACAAATTCTGTCAAATCCTTAAAAACTGAATTTTTTTCCCCCGAACAATCCTTTATCTAAGGTGTGGAATGACAACAACAACAACAACAACAACAACAACAAAGTAATGTGTTGGTTTTTTCTTTTTTGGTTTTCCCAGTAATGTTATTTTCACAATAACTAGCCCAAATATTGTATCAGATAAGGACCAAGAGAAAAATTCTAATCTGCCAAAGTATTTGTCAACTGTCATCCAGATACTCTGATTTGCTGAGTATGGAAATATAGCAAACCATATACAAGATGACAGCTACAAGTCTACTGTATTTGTACGGTCATTTTGGCCGAACAAATACATGTGGTCCTTAATGAAAGTTTGCACAATAACATCCCTTGTTCCTTGCAACGAATGCACACCTGCTTGTGCAATTACTGCAATTACTATTTCTAACTCGCTTAAACGGCTAAACCGCTTATTTCCCATTTCATCTTGACGTAATAACCTCAAATAGATATGCAACGTTTCTTTTGATCAAGAGATATGCAACGTTGCTAATAACGGAATTCAACCCCAAAAAATTATTAGATCATGCAATCTCGGTCAATTATTCAAACAAAACAATCTAAAGTCAGGTCACTTTAATTTACACTCAACTACGAAAAAGTTTGATGTCCAATATCATGCATTTACGAGAAAATTTATTTAATTTATTCCAATATAAATTGCTATCAAATATTGTTGTTTTACCAAATCAAATTTAATTGAAAACTTTATTGGAAAAGGAAATGGAGGGCACGCACCTTGTCACTTGTCGTCCCACGTGTTCAAAAGCAGACACCTCCACGCGCACGGCGAGTGGCGAATCCAACAAGCGTTGAGATCGGAGCCAAACAAAACAAACTAGTGTATTGTACATATACAAAATCAAAAAGAAAGCTGAAAAAAAAAAAAAAAAAAACTTTTCATCAGCTTTTTCAAAAGGTCTTTAATTCTTATAAAGTATACCTATTTGCTCATTTCCCCGTTACTAGTCTCAGTCTGTGTCTGTCTGCTTCTCGCTTCACCTCCTTCACTCGCTTTTGTGATGGACTCCGTCGCCATTTTCTGCACGGGGGCCCTCTTAGCCTGTGGCTTCTACTGGTTCGTCTGGATTCTCGGCCCTGCCGAGCAGAAAGGCAAACGCGCTGTCGATCTATCGGGCGGTTCGATCTCGGCGGAGAAAGTCCAGGACAACTACAAGCAGTACTGGTCCTTCTTCCGCCGCCCAAAGGAGATCGAGAAGGCCGAGAAGGTTCCAGATTTCGTCGACACCTTCTACAATTTGGTCACCGACATCTACGAGTGGGGATGGGGCCAATCCTTCCATTTCTCCCCTTCAATCAGGGGAAAATCCCACCGCGACGCCACGCGCCTCCACGAGGAGATGGCCGTCGATCTTATCGGCGCCAAGGCTGGGGATCGAATTCTGGACGTCGGATGCGGAGTGGGTGGGCCCATGCGTGCCATCGCCACGCACTCGCGCGCCAACGTCGTGGGCATCACGATCAACGAGTACCAGGTTAACCGTGCCCGCCAGCACAACAAGAAGGCCGGACTCGAGTCGCTCTGCGAGGTCGTGTGCGGCAACTTCCTCAAGATGCCTTTTGCCGACAACAGCTTTGACGGCGCGTACTCCATTGAGGCCACATGCCACGCGCCGAAGCTCGGGGAAGTCTACGCCGAGATCTTTAGGGTTTTGAAGCCCGGATCTCTGTACGTGTCGTACGAGTGGGTTACGACGGAAAAGTACAGAGCGGAGAATCCCGAACACGTGGAGATCATTCAGGGGATCGAGAGGGGAGACGCCTTGCCCGGCCTCAGGAGCTACTCCGACATAGCCGAGACGGCGAAGAACGTCGGCTTCGAGGTTGTTAAGGAGCGAGATCTGGCCAAGCCGCCGGCTCTTCCGTGGTGGACGAGGTTGAAGATGGGAAGAATCGCCTACTGGAGGAACCACATTCTGGTCACTGTTCTCTCCGCCTTGGGAATCGCGCCCAAAGGGACCGTCGACGTTCACGAGATGCTGTTCAAGACCGCCGATTACCTCACCAGAGGCGGCGACACCGGAATCTTCACTCCGATGCACATGGTTCTTTGCCGGAAGCCCGATTTGGCGCCATCGTCGTCTTCTCCGGCCGATTCTTGAGGTAATACTAAGACCTCGCATCGTCCCGGTTCTGCCGTCCGTTCCTCTAGTCTTTTCCTAGTTTTTTTCCCTTAATTTTAATTTTTAGTGCTAATTTATTTTCCATATCGTAATTTTGTTTTCGAATTATTTGAATCTCGTGGGTTGAATACTTTCGTTTCTACAGTTGTTGTTTATGATGCTCAAAAGGATTTCGCCATTAGTTGTTGTTCCTTCCCGTTTATATTTAGATCAGAATCCGATTCCATTTGTTAATGAACCGGTCATAAGTTTGAGACGAGAAACGTAAAAGAGATTTGAAAGTTGGAAGAGGAAAAAATTGAATTGAATTATGCATTAATATGAGGAATCTTTTTCTCAGATTTTTCGCTGTTTTAATAGAAAAAACTTCAGTTTCGTTGCTAATTAACGGAAAAAGCATGAATAGATATCAAACGGGTCATAGTCTGGTGGCTTACAGTTAGTTTGATGGAACTGAATAGAGGAAATCAAAATCCCCTTCCAGAGGGGTTACACCTTGCAAACAGGGGAGGCAGTGGCACATGAGGAGCACGTGAGGTGCACGTGGAGGGATAGCGATGAGTATATAGCTTGTTTAGGTGTCGAGCACTTGGGAGCGGGCAGGGGGCTTTTGCCATCTTTGGAGTTCGGAAGTCAGGATTGCAATTCCCGCCAAACATGTGGTGGCTCTTGTTAGTGTCTTTTGCCACTTTATGGTTGTCGTTCGCTAATACTGGGTCTGGGGTCACAAACAGGCCGACATATGGGGGCCACATTGGCTTTCTCAAATCTTTCCACATTTGCTGCCTTAAAAGGCTTAATATAATATCATAGCCTTGTACTCTTGGAGCAATAAATAAGGGAATCCTCTCGGTGCAGCAGGTAATTTTATACCATAGATCTAGCGATTGGATTAATTTTTAAGGCGCTTATCCGCTAGTGGAAGCAGTTTTGGACTGCGTGTTTTATATTTTTAATATAGATAGTTGTAGATTAGACGTTTAAAATTCTATTCCCACGAAAATATTGCAACAACATCCGGCATCCTGTCTACTGTCTAGTCTTCATTAATTGCTGTAGCTTTCAATATTTCTACCTACATATTAATGCTATCCTTTTTTCAGGGAACAAATTGAATGGTTTATTTCAAAAATGTTACAAGCATTCTCTTGGTTCGAATTTAATTCAAATGGGGCACGGTTCATTTACATCTTCTATAGATGGGTTCATTTATTAGTTTAGTAGACATTTTTTTGTTCCTAGAGTTGTTGCTTTTTTAAATATAACATGACCGGTTACTGGTACTTGAATTGGCCTTATCCAATTGGTACTTGTTATGCCCCTCCAAATCTTGTGTTGTTTGATTAAAATATATTTGAAGAGAAAACTAGAGTGTCCGAGAGCATCGTTAGAACTTAAACACCGTAAAATGTAAAAGAACTAGAGCGTCGGAGAGTAGAGTTATAACTTGAATACTGTAACATGTAAGAGTTTTATACTATAACATACTTTTATTTCACATCGTAGCATGTGAGAGTTTTATATTGTAGCAGTTGAAATTTTAAAGTTAGTACTTAGTTTTCAAACACATTTAATTATATCAAAGATGTTAGATTAAGTCCGGGACAAGCAAATTACAGGATTCAATTTCACCGAAACACGCGCACACACACACACGCGGAGAGTGGGGATCTATTCTTTATATATTGACTTGCCTCTCGTACTTTTCTTCATTAATCGACAATCACTCTTGAAATAATTTATTAAGTGCGATTATAATAGCTCAAATGATAAATTTTTATTTGTGGAAGTTTAGATTGGAGAATGCTTGCAAACATGTAAGTGCGTTTGGAAACAATAACGTGAGTCAGTGCATCACTATAGCAATTGTTGCCTACGGACTTCCAAATGGTAACCGTGATTTGCGGTTTTTGTGCTCATGTTGTTGCCTCTTACCATTCGGTCCAAATCAGAACCATATTACTTCTAAAAAAAAAAAAAAAAGAAAAATAGGGAGAATCTTGGTAAGGCTTTGCTTCTGGTGCTCTATGGATGGTATCCAGTTTTAGGCCCCTTTGATTATATCAAAGAATGAAGGTCGTTGAAGTTGCACGTTTGTCCTACTGTTCACGCCCGCAGGATGCAATCTGAAAATTTTAAGCCTCTTTACTGGGAAATGAGGAGGACACATAGCACTTTCCTTTGCAATTTCATTGCAAAATTGTCAGTCTCTTAAGTATCATTACTTCAAAAAATAAAAAAGTTCCAACTTTTTTCCGCTTCTTTAATGTTGCATCTCTTACTAATTGTCGTTCCTCAAATTTCAATTTCATAGAACCAGTTGTTTTTGTCCCTTCTTGTCTTTGAGTCCCACTTGAATCTCATTCTTCTTCTTCTTCTTCTTTTTTTTTAAAGAGATCATTTCTATTCACTTCACAATAATAGCACATTAAAAGAAAGTCTAATTCAAAGGAGTGTATCTTTTTACACCGGATTATGGTTCTTTTTACACTGTAATTAAGATTGAGATTAGAATTAATTAGATGTATGGTTGAGATTTAATTGGGTAAAAAATAATATTTTAGAAAATATAAGGTAGTATTATAATTATAGAATCTAAAAGAATGATGTCTAATCAAATGCTGTAATTCTTATCTTTATTTTAATAGACAAAATCGTTTTGGACCATAAATTTTTAATCCAACAGTACTAAGAGTTAAAAATTAAAGCAAATAACTAGAGGGGAAAACGGATTGATTTCACTCTCCCCGACAACGAAAGATTTATTCCTTGAAATGTAGATATCGCCGAAGATATTTCCCTTGAATATGATTAAGAGGAAGATTTTTATTGTTGGATGGATGTATATTGGACGATGCTTTTGCGACGTGGCTGTCCAATGTCTGCGTTTGTATTCGGCGTTCCAAACCAATCACGATCTTGTTGAATGACAATTAATTAATGATCTTTCTTGTCTGGCCAATCTATTCGCCAAGATTTTTCTTTTCATAGTCGTACAGATTTTTTTTTTCCAATTTTTTTTTGTAGAGCACAATAATATAGAATTTTATTGTCAAGATTTCTGTTGCCATTTAAGTAAAAAAGAGAGACGTCGTAAAGTGAGAAAAGTAGGAAATCAGCCAAACCTAAGACTTTTAATTTCGTGCTATTTTCTTATAATCTGTTTATAACTCGAGTACGTTTAGAAATACAGTTTGAATAAATTTACAGTAACATATAAAAATTTTATATTGTAGTATATTTTTACTTTATGTTGTAGCAAGTGTTAGAGAGAATTTTTGTACATCAATCTTCTCATACCTGTTTTGATGATTTTTGAAAGAATGACTTGAGCTCCGTTGTTTTTGATTTGTTGCCGATTTTTAAATAAAGTATAGAAGAAATAGTAGGAAAAGTAGTCCGGAAGAATGAAGAACAAAAATTTATCCTCTGAGAGCTTTATATTGTAATAATTGAAACCACATAGTCAAAATAATATTGTCAAACGAAACGTAGATTTTTGTGATATGAATAACGCTCTTGGGCTAGCCTTTGGCTATCTCTAAATTCATCGTGGAGTGAAATCTAAAGGAACGCCCCTCCGAGCATAAAGGTTGATGGCCTTTCTATTCGTATTTCTTTTTTCAAATGTCAACTTAAAGAATTGCAAGGGACATAATTTTAAGATAACAACACAAAACTAAAAGGCAGTTAGGAATTATGTTCCTCTTAATTTAACATTTGAAGAGATAAAAAAAAAAAAAAAAATCTTACAGTGTCTAATAAATGCCGTACTCACAGATGGCTTAAAGGAATACAACGAATTAGTATTTGCATTTACCACTTCTGAGGAAATTTGATCGTAGTTTACACATAAAGCAGTGCAGGTCAACAACTAAACTTCGAAAATGGTGTCCGGTCTGGTTTACACTATAGTCGGGCATTTCTCAGGTGAATTGGAGGATTACCGGTTTTAGAGAATCTGTATTCGCGTATACGATTTTTGCAGCAAATTTAAGCCGAATGTAGACAAAAAATAGTACGAATGAAAATGTAGACTTGAAAAGTGATGTCCAACATAATTTAGGAAAATTTTTATAAATGTGATTTTTTTAAACTTACTTTTTATATATGCGACATATGTGTAAGTGTGGCACAATTTAAATATGTAATGTAAGTAGTAATATAACATTCCTTTTTTAAATATGAAATGAATAAATGTATTTTTTAAAATACAGCAAAACATGTAATTTTGTCTTTGAACACAGCATTTGTTTAGATTCGAGAAAATTATAAGTTATACTATACTTTTAAAAGTTGTGTTTATTTATACCACATTTAAAAAAGTTTATGCCGTATTATCATTCATACTGTATATTAATTTATGTCATAAATTAACATATGTGGTATTTATAAAAAATAAATCTTAAAATATTGTATTTATGAAAAATTTTATTTAAATTCCCCATCAGAAATGGGCTTCAGAGGGCAAGCAGAAGATGGGCTTACGGCATGTACATTTCGCAATGGCCTTAGCCCAGCCCTCAGACTTCCAACTTTTTCAGCCCCATCGCGACCTTTGGATGATATTACCTTATTTCTAAGTTGCTTTGCGGGGGCAAAAAAATAAAAATAAAAATAAAAAATAATGAAAGGAGTCGATGCAAAAGAACAAAAGAAAAATCTACTAAAGTACTAGATACAATTTGTTTGTGTCCAATATGAACCACAAGCCAAACGAGTGGATATGGTCTCTGATCAGTAACAAGATTTCTTCGATAGTCCTAATAAACAAAGACTACAACACCAAAAACTCTCTACCCCTAAGCCTCCTCCATCTCTTCTGCAACACCAAAAACTTTCCTTTTTCTTTTCTTTTTTTTTACCTAGTTATTAACCTTCAATTTTTTCTCCTTCTTCAATGGCTACAATCACAAACTTTCTCCCAAGACCACCTTCATCTCTTTCCTCCAAACCCAACTCCAACTCCACTTCCCTTTCCCAATTGCCCTTTTTACCCTTCTCCACCAAGCTCAAGCCTAAATCCACGTCAAAAGTCTCAACCAACAACCGATCCCCCAACGTCTTCCTTGCGAAGGCCACGGCCGCTCCGGGGACCAAGAAAACCGAGAGAGACGAGAAAGTACAGCAAGTACACAGCGTCGAGGAGTTTGATGAAGCACTTCGCGCTGCTAAAAACAAGCTCGTGGTCGTGGAGTTCGCGGCGAGCCACAGCCACCACAGCAGGAAAATCTACCCTTTCATGGTAGACCTTAGCCGGACCTGCAACGACGTCGTTTTCCTCCTCGTGATGGGCGACGAGTCGGAGAAGACCAAAGAGCTCTGCGAGAGAGAGAAGATTGAGCAGGTCCCGCACTTCAGCTTCTACAAGAGCATGGAGAAGATTCACGAAGAGGAAGGCATAGGACCTGACCAGCTCGTAGGGGACGTGCTATACTACGGGGACAACCACTCCGCTGTGGTGCAGCTGCATTCCAGAGAGGACGTTGAGAAGCTGATAGAAGATCACAAGGTGGATCAGAAGCTGATCGTGCTTGACGTAGGGTTGAAGCACTGCGGACCGTGCGTTAAGGTCTATCCGACGGTGATTAAGCTGTCGAAGCAGATGTCGGACAGTGTCGTTTTCGCCAGGATGAACGGTGATGAGAACGATAGCTGCATGCAGTTCTTGAAGGACATGGACGTCGTCGAGGTGCCTACTTTCTTGTTCATCAGAGACGGGGAGATCTGCGGAAGGTATGTGGGGTCCGGTAAAGGAGAGCTTATTGGTGAGATTCTTAGGTACCAAGGAGTTCGTGTGACATATTAAGATTATAAATTATCTAATTTTGAAACTTTATATTAAAACCACGTTTGGAATTTTTTTGGGGGGAAAATGTTAGGAGATACATGAGATTGAATTGATGGAGACAGGGCAGGAAAAAATAAGTAAAAATTAAATTGATCACAAGGGAAACTATTGAGGGCTAGCCTAACTGATTTTGTGTCACGTGGGTTAAATTTATTACATCTGGAATGTTGCTATTGTCTGCAACAGCTATAGGGACTACCGAGTTTGATGTGTTACAATTTATGCTACAATTATTGGTATAATTCAGCGGAACTGAACTAGTTTTATGAAAATTAATGGCGTTAATCCTACAAGATAACTTGATTAATATTGTTTTCTAATATTGAAGTACACATGGCTAATATTGAAGTATTATTAAAGAGAATAGTTCAGCGTCTTAGCAAAGCAGAGAGGGCAAAATGGAGATGATTATGAGTAAATCATCTTCTAGAGGATACTTATTGAAAATGCTCGTTATGTACATGCTTTGTTATTCCGTTGTCAAATGTGATTTCCTTTGTAGTGAAATTTGGAAATAAGCCTAATCTCATTTCGAGGATAGGATATCAAGAGCGAAAACATATCGACTATATTTGACTCTTCTAGTAGATTATGAGAACGTCAAATGCAATAAAAAGGCGTTCAAAAACTTGTAATTCGTTTCTAATTAACCAATCGTTTCGAAGGCTTTTATACAATGGGACATTAAGATAGGTCCTTTAACATGCCCTGTTTGCGATAATGGTGGCCTTTTAAGCAATTAGCGGCTTTCATCAACATGGCTTCCCTCCCTTGAGGCCACATTAGTTTTGTTAGGGATAACGTACTTATTCACGCTTAATAGACTGGCTTTAGGGAAACCATTCGGGGGTATGTTACTTATTGGGACTAATATGTTATCCCAGGACAGAACGGGGGCACTTTATGCCAGTTTTTACTTGATTACACTGTTAGATACATATATTGGTTTTTAGTGTGGACTTCTCTAGTTGACTATAATTCCGCACATATAAAAAGTGAAAAATACAACGTGATATTTATTCAACATTACATGGAGTTGGAAATATATAGCAATAGTTTAGGATAACTAATTCTCATGTCTTCATGCTATTAGAATGCGTTTTAATTATACTCAAATAGAAGAAAAATAATAATAATTAAAAAAAAATCAATCCTGCCTTAAGTTAAGCGGCTATGGAGGCAAAACGGGTAGGGTATGGTGGTGGGGACAGTAAACCCAACCTTGCCCTACCCTATGTTGATACCATCCTTAGTTTTCATGGTTAATATGGTTGTTTCAACTCCCAAACATATTAGCCTTTAAAGGTTCTAATCCAGAAAAGGTCTTCTCTCTCTCTCTCTCTCTCTTTCTCTCTCTCTCTCTTTCTCTCTCTCTCTCTCTCTTTTCCCTTGAAAAATGATGTATCTGTTATTATATCATAGAATCGTTGAGGACAGAACATCTTCCAACAAATCTTCTTCTACCCTAAGGGATATGAAGTACATGTAATGTTTGATAGCGTTTTGATCAATCAAGCAAGTGATGATGCTTGGTGCTACGTATAACGATGACAAAAAAAAAATCATTTCAAAAATCCAATACGCATTTTTGTATGTTGTTACAAATCCTAAAAAAAGGGGTCGTCGTCAGAAGACACAAAAATAGCAATTGATTACAATATATCCGCATATAAATGTGCCAAATTAAATAAACAATAATCAAGAAACGTAACTAAAGTTTATACCTTTTGTTTTATTGGGTCACAAAATTTTCTTTATTGAACTAAGGAAGCGACTTAGCGGTTTAAGCTAGTTTTTCTTTAGAAACTTAAATGAGAACGACTTTCGTGTTGAAAGACTACACAGTATTAATTGAGTCATCTAAATAAGTTCGTCCCTCTCTTCAAAACAAAAAAAGTCGGCCCCTCGGATTTGTACAACATTGTTTGTATTCGCATACAGGACTGGTGATGCGCTAATTAACCAATTTTTTAGTTTCAACTGCCCTCGTAATATTCAAATTGGGTACACTATATTTTATGTCCAAGGGCAGGCCAGGTAGCTCAGACTCGACTCATTCTCCATCGGTTTCTACGTTCTCCACGTAACCCAAAAAGGGAAAATATATATATATTGAAATAAAAAATAATAAAAAATTATGGAGACAAGAATTGATCGAATCGAGTAAGATTGTAAATGTCTTGCTCCTGCTCCTCCGAACCGGCCAAAAGGAGGTTCTTGTATCTATCGAAATAAGAGAATTTTTATAGACAAAATCAACGATAATACAAAAGCCAAAAGTAGCCAAAAAGATGAGAAGAGATTTTATAGTCATATACTAATATACTTGTGGAGCAGTCTTAACATCTTTTACAAATTCGTACTTTTCGATGCACCTCCAACATATCAGCTACGTCTAGCGTCTAATGGCCATTTTGGCGTTGTAGTTTGCTACTCTTATAAGAGAATTTTGACAGTCCTAGACTATAACCACCGTTGATATACCTGCTTCTGATTAGATTACTTCGTAATTAATTGTATTAAAAAGCAATTTTTAGGAGTCTACTATGCCTATAACAAATTTAACAAGAGAATCCAACAACTTTTCAGGGCAGTTAACGTGGAAGCAAATTTGCCCTTCATCTTTGTCTCTTTTTTAAGTATTTCTTAGATTACTTCAAAATTTATCATTCACGGTGGTAGTAACTCCATATGTTACCTTATCGAGATACACACACAAAAGTAATTGAGTGCGGTTTCAATGGTTATGTTTTTAATGAAAAATATTATTATTAATCATTTGATGTAAATTTTACGGATGTAATAAGTGTATAGTTGATAAAAAAATTTATGATAATTAATAAGGTTAGAATTGTTGTTGGAATATACCAAAAAAATATATCTATCGAAATCGTAACTATTAAAAACAAGTTATGTAATTTTTTTTTTCTTTTTCATCGTATGGAACGACTTTCTGGTGCCTCAAACCGGAGTTGGTCCGAGTTCTCTAGGCAATTCTCGAAGCAGCCCTCTAATTAAGTGATTGAATTTTGCATCTGATCTTGTCATAATTAAAATCAATAAAGTTGGCCGTCTTGAATTAAGTGTTCCGAGATCAACTTAATTTTTGCAGAAAGTCCTATTTGCAAATTGCAATACTATTTTGGTCAATATCATAATTATGGCGGTTATCCAAAACTTTAAGCAAAGTTTTACTGCATTAATGTAAATGTGAAATGTTATTTTCTGGTACCACAATTAAAGAAAACCACATTAGATAAATTACGGGTGTTAGATAATTATATTGCTTGCTATAGCTAGCAATTGTATTTACATTAATGCCAAATTTCTAGTTATAAATCAACCTGGCAACTGTTAGGAATTGACGTTAAACCCACTAATTAACCTTGCAACTGCATGATTTCAACATGACCAAATATTTTTTCAAATAAAGAAATATAAAAAAGGCCAACCACAACTTGGCTGGCGGCGACTACCTGCAAATCTTTCTGGAGCAGACTGCTCCTGGGTATAGCCTAATTAAAATGATTAGTTTTTCTTAAATATGCTTTTAATTAATTTTTCTACTAAAAAAAATCCCTTGATTTTAAAAGGTAAGACCAAGAAATCCCATAAGCAAGACAAAATCATGCAATTATATGAACAACTGATTCATGAATTACAGATGCAAATCCAATCCAACCAATCAAGTTACAGCATTCCTTATGATCTAATATATTATGTGGAGCCCAAGCAATGGTGCTCATTCACCACAGTAAATTGAAAAATAAAAATAAAAAATATATATATTTGAGAAAGATTTTTATATATCAATTTGCTCTGGTCACCATGCTATGCAATTGAAGAGGCCTAGGTGGAGCCATGGTTCTTCTCTTCCAGATATTAATTTCCGTCCTTGCCTGCAAAGGCACTTCTGGCCTACCAACAGTTAAAGGCGCGGAGAAAGGAATCATGACCTCGTGATCTTCTTCATCACTGATCTCTTCGTTATCAGAGTGAAGAGCAATATTCCGGTCGTCCGCGTCCACCCGTGTATCCTGATCAGCATGAGCCGCTCCCCAATCAAAATTTAAGAGCGTATCACGCCCACTCGCAAACCGCTTCATCTGACTCAAAGATGGCACTCTATCAGGAAGCGGAGGCTTATAATTTTTGCGATGATCATGACGACGACGATGATCATGATCATGATCATCAACAGAATCATCGGATTTTCTCCCCGGTTTTAATGCAGTACTGCTGAACATCCTCTTAATTGAGAAGGCGTGCTTCTTCACCTCACGTGGCGACCACGGGACCGATTTGGAATCCTTTACCTTCGTTGAGACCCGTTTCTTCAGCTTCTTCTTTTCGTTGATGATCTTCTTGTGCTTGTGCTTGATTTGGCCGATGCACGAGACTTGCGGCGAAGTCGGCTCCTCTTCTTCTTCCTCCTCTAGTTGTCCGTTCTTCTTCGCCTTTCTCCGAGCTTCGAGCGGTATCATCGACACGATCGGACCAGAGAATCTCTTCTCTTTGTTGGGACTAAAAGGAAGGCTTTGATGAAAAGTGACGACCGAAACGGCTCTCGGCAAGAATTTTAATATTTTGTCTTGGTATTTAGCTTGTTTCTCCATTTTTTTTAGTTTGTTGTCTTACTTTTGTAATCTCTTTGTGTATATATATTTCAAGGAGGATTGAGAAAGTACTTAATTTGTAAGATCGAGATTTTGGCAATGTCAAGAAGAGACGAGAGAGAAGAAAGAGATGAGAAAGAGGTGATTTTAGGTGATTTAATGGTCAAAGAATGAGCAGAAATAATAAACCCTGTTAGTCCATTGATATTTAATAAAACAGCTTGCGGTTGATGCAAGTTTCTGTCTTTTTCTGCACGCGATTTTATTTTGCGTTCAACATATTGATCTTCGGGCTTCTATTTGAAATTAAATAATCAATTTAATCCATGATATATATACATAATTTGACTTGTCCACCCCCTTTGCCTTTTTCATGTGTGGTATAAACTTTATCTAATCGTTACAAATTACACGTGGTTTAATATTATAATATATATAATTAGGATAATCATGGTAAGAAAATAAGAGTCTTTCTTTCATTTCGGGTAAACATGAAATTAATATAAACCATGGACGGAAAATAAAGCAAAAATAAGAAAGAGGGACCACAAATATTAGGGCTAAAAAAAAAAAAAATCAATAGTCATATTTGTGTTCCCTTATGAGTCCTAAATTTCCAAATCATTGTAAAAAAAAGATATCCGTGGACAAATTTTTCTTATTCATAGAGGGGAAACTAAAAGATTTACATGCACCTACATTAATTTCTTCTGAGAAATTCCATCTAGGTTCTTGGGGAATAAAGCATGTCATGATTGACATTTGAAACTCGATGAAATAATCGAATCAAATTTGATGTGCAAACTGTAGCAATCTAGCTACAGAAATTAATGAATAGTGCCAGTCTTTGACCGAAAACGGCAGAACAAGTATGCTTGCCTCAGAATCTGATTAATCTTATTCTTGCGTTGAAAAGATCGTTTCAAGTACTTTTTTAAAATACCTTTTTCGGTAAATATTTTGTGACCAATATTGGTTTGCTTTACTTGTAAAAACAAAATTAGCACACGCAATTAGCTTTTATTAAGAGCGATGAATTTTTGAAGTGGTCCACCAAATTAAAGTTAATTTTATTATTATAATTATTATTCCTAAAGTAATATTATTGTCAAATAGCTAGAGTTGTATTTGTCTTACTTTGTGACATAAACTTGTCGCTGCTCCGCACTCGTTTGGCTGCTCAACTTTGATTTGATTTTTCAACAATGTCAAAGTAAAACTAATTCTGTATGTTGTTTGGCTTTTATTTTTTTAGGACAAAGTCAGACTACAACTTGTACGAAAACAGACGATTCAGCCGGCAAAAAGGTGCAAACAGCCACGAGAGAGTAATCCCCACAAGAATCGACTGTTAAGACTTCCCATTATACATTTTTTATTTTTATCTACCTCGATTCACTAATTGCACTCATATTTCGTCGGCTTTTCTCTTTTTTTTTTTTTAATATTTCCTGGAAAGTTCTCAATGCTAACATTTAATTACTTAAGAGTGTGATGGGATAGGCTTAAAAATGGTCCACGTGATAAGGATGAGGATCTGGCTCATCGTGCGGGGATAAAGCTTAAATAAATAAATAAATAAATAAAGACTTTTGAATGAGGCAGCTTTGCTTGACAGAGGAACACGCTTCAGGTGGTACAATTAAAAGGGTGTATGGTTAAGAGTGATTTATACTATTAATTTAGTTATAAATTGTATAAAATTTTTATATATTACAGAAAAAACAATTACCATTAATGGTTCTCACCATTAGCCAAACACCCTGTAAGTCACACACGGTAAGTACGAAGAATTGGTGTTCCCATTTGCACGAGTAACATGTGATTCTTTCTCATCAATCGTGTATGTTTAGTGTTTGTTTGGTAAATGAATTTGAATTAATAATTTGATTTAAATTGTATGATTTAAATTAAAAATTAAATTAGTTATTTGAATTGTTATTCAAATTAGCGTTTGGATGTGCATTTAAATTTTAATCTAAATATGAAATAAAATTGAAATTTATGTTTGGAGAGGTAGTGCAAAATTTTTTTTGATTTATTAACAAATTTAATAAAATCTTAATATTAATAATCCTAAAAATATGTAACATGGATCTTAATTTATTCATCTTTTCACTAAGAACACAATGAAAAAAGAATCATCTCAATTAGATATCAAATGAAGAAGTTATGATTTTTTTCTCAAACATATGAAAGAGAAATTCAGCTTTTACTGTAGCAAAGATGTCCGAGTATCAAGAGTTTAAGGAGGAGTCAGAACTCTGAAAACTTATATTCTTGATATTCATTTGATTCGGATTTTGGAGAAAACAAACCCATATCTTAAAAATTCTTGATACTTAGAATCTAAATTCAAGTTCATTGAGTCTAAAAAATACTCCAACTAAATGCACTCTTAGAATCTATATTCCTGGTTACTCGTTTATAATAGTCAGTCAAATATACCAATCTACGTTTTTTTAACTTCTTGTAATGATACTTTTTGTGTATTATATCTTGTTATTCTTTTCCCTAAATGAATATATTTTTTATTTTTTATTTTTTTTTAGTTAGCATTTAGGTAAATTAATGTATTAGCTAATTATGCTATACATAACTTCATTGGTTTAAATTATTAGATTTTTCTTCTATTTTCAATGCGTTGGTAGGTTTGTTAAGGACGTACTTTTTTTTTAGGATTATGGGAGAATTAAGATGATATAAATGCCGGGAGGAAAGTACTTATTCGTCCTTAGTGGTTGTGTGTGAATGTATAATGAAATTTCTTCCTGTATTTTTTTTCTTTTTTGAAAGTAATCTTCTGTATTTAAACCTCATGTTTTAAAAAATAAAAATAACAAAACTGTGCCGAGTATTTTTTTTTATCAAACATGAATTTGCGTGCAGGTTCCTCAGAATACCAGAATTTTCTATGTTTATTTTCTATTTCTTTTGGATTCCTAACATTTCTCTCCATCGGAATTGCAATTTCCCACCACCATCCTTTTTGGATATTAAAAAATAAAAAAAGAATTTTCAACGTTCAGAACAATCATGAAATTTATTGTATTTGGATCCAATGAATCATGCATGTATTTCAAAGGTAAAAAAATAAAAATGATAGTCGACTTTTTACACCTTCCAAAAATGCATGATGTACTAAAGGAGATCGAATATGTTAATGTATAGAAACCATTGACTATCGGTATATAGATCAATAAATCATACACGCAATACATGGTATATAAAAATTCTAAAGGCTAAACGTGTAATTGACCCAGGCAACAAGCCACATTGGCTCTACGCCTACTTGTTCCACTAAATAATAATAAAAAAGAAAGAACCAAAAGAAAATGGAAAGGAACTTTTCCACTCGATGTGTTTCTCACCAACTGTATTTGCATTTTAATATTTGATTCCAGTCATAACTAGTGCTCGGTTCATATGCATCTGGTTTCCTTTACAATGCCTGTGATGCAAAAAGACAAGGCCACAATAACTTTGCAAGGCCCCTTATACTCTGCCGTCTAAATTTTGTTATTTTGTGAATTGCCCGACAGAAACACACACTTAATCCAGATTGCTTATTTGTTAATCCATTAAGCCCCTAGTATAGTTCGATATTTTTGTTATTCAAAAATAAAAAAAATAAAAGAAAGGGAAAAAGGATGGATGATGAACGAATGAAAATTTAGACGGAAAAGGCAGAGTAAACGACGATTAAGTACAACGACAACTAAGCGAAGCAACGATGCGGGGAAAATGGAAGAATGATGCATCGACACGACGTTGGAAACGAGATAGCAATGTGAGAAACGATTGCATGTAAACAATTCAGTAAGGTAATATAAAGTTATAACACCACCATCAATACCAAGAACATAAACTTTTAACTGTGTATATAGTCATACATAAATAAATAAATATATAAATATATATATATATATATATATAGACATATATCCTATTGAATTCACATAAACCCAACCAAAATAAAACATCATACATATTCACTTCCTTATACATAGTAACGACAATTGTTTCGAACTACCAAACTAGGCCTTACAATGCATAAAATAATACATAATTAAATCATTATGAATAAACAAACTTCATTTGTTTCGGAAACTTAATGAAACCAAAACTACACATGATAAATAGATCTAGGCAATATATACATATATGTGTGTACGCGAGCATAATAGAAAGGAAAATTGACAGTCTAGAAGTTACAGTATACGATAAAAACAAAAAGCCAACAAAACTTATAAACAAATAACAGGAAAATGACAACAACTAAAAGAGCAATGGATTGAGGAACAAGAAGGATAGTAAGACTGAAACAACAACAAAAATAAAAATAAAATAAAATAGAAGGGAATTATCATCCTAATATGGTATTTCTGTATTATGACGACTCTGTCAAAATATTCGTAGTCATTTGAATACTTTAAAACCTTTTTCTAGTTACAAATTTCAACCTAACATATATGAAGAAAATAATACATAAGGAAGAAGATTCTTTCTAGTCTGTCTTAAACTTAAATTATTTTTTATTATGTTTTAAGATTATAGTGCCTTTTACGTCTAGAAGAACAATTTAAGTTATTCAAATGATATTCTCTTAGAATTATAAGGTGTCTCGATTGGAGTGTTGGATGCCCTCGAAGAAAAAAGAGAATCAGAATGCAGAGCTATAAATTTAACAAAGTCAAAAACTACAAGCATACAAGCACCAATATGATAATTCTCAAAGTAAAACGACGGTAAGTATAGAAATGACAATAGAAAACGACAACATCTCAAACCTAAGGAAACGACAACCAAAGAAACAAGAAACGAAACATAAAGTGTGACGGAGCGAAAAATTTTTTGTCAGGGTTAAAATTGAAAAAGCAATCAACATATTATATAGTTAATTGTGTACTTTTGTTCTTATGTAAGTAAAAAAAAATGAGGGAGCTTGACGATACATAACCTACATCACCACTAAAGGGATTATGTACACCGATAATATTTAAATCAATTTATCAAATGGGAATTCATTTCTGCTCTGCTCCAACGTTAAAAAGGAGTTCGGTCCATGCTAAGATATATCACCCACATATGATACCGTAGAATTAAGTTCATACTAAAACTTTTAGTTGTTATAGTATAAAATTTTTACGTATTATAATATAAATCAAATGTATAATACAATATAAAGATCTTATATGTTGTAGTACTTGAACTAAAAATTTTAGTTAAAACGAAAGTTTTCAAACAACATACACATTGACAAGATCTTTAGTAGCATCTTAAGAGACGATATAATCTTATAAGGTGTTTAGCAAAATCAATTCTAACTAAAACTTTTGGTTGCTACAATGTAAAGTTTTTACATACTATAGTAATTAGAAAAAGCAAGGTACAATGTAAATCTCTCATATGCTACAGTTTTAAGTTTAAAAATTATAATTCTAACTACACTTTTCAAACACCCTATTAAAGTTAAAGGCAAGGTTCAAATCATAAAAGCTTATAGTGGATACCTAGGCCCCTAAAGACAAGGAAGGATGTAATAAGTGACGAAATGCTTCGAAGCTCTCATTTTAAGCTCATAGAGAGTGTTTGGCAACCTAGTGAGAACTCATAATTTTACCTATAAACAGTGTAAATCTGTTACATGTTACAATATAAAGCTCTCTCACATGCTATAATACTTATAGCATTTTTTAGTCCCACTTAACTCTCTCTCATGTATCCAACTAAGTTCCCAACTGCTCTCTTAATTTTAAATTAGTCCTACTTAACTTTTTTTGTTTGCATTTTAGATTAAAACATACAAGAAAAAAAAAAGAAGGTTATTTACTTTTTTATACTATGTATTTTGACCTTATTCAAATAATATATATTTGGTTTTTAATCTCATTGAATTTATACCTTCAAATTAGATTTAATACATAAATTTATATCTTTTTTCAATCAGTCTTTTATTTTGACCTAAAATTACCTAAAATACCTTCAAATTATGAAATAAGATAACTTTAAAAACTTAAAAAAACTTTATATTAATATTTTTGCTTTAAAAATGATAGAATACCTTCAAGAATAAGTGTTTTATGTGTTTTTATTTTTGTTTTTTTTTTTAAAGTTCTATTTTTTTCTCTTTTACTTAAAGATAATTTGGTTATTTAAATGTTAAGATCAACTATTGATTGAGATAAGGTATAAATTTATATATAAAATTTAATTTGAAGGTATATATTTAATAAAATTAAAAATTAAAGGTATAATTTTTAAATTAACTAAAACAAAAGGTATAGACAAATAAACACCCAAAAAAATGTAGGTTTATGGGCGACTACGTGGTATTTTTTTTTAGAATTTCTTAAAAATAAACAAAAAAACCATATCACAACTTAAACCTCCCCTTTTTTTAAGTGTTTTAACAAGAGGGCTAAGTGAGATATATTTAAATCCTAAGAAGTTAAATGAGAATGTTTAAAGTTTAGGGAACAAGGGAAATTAAAGAGTGGGGGCCATAGTGATAAAATTCGAAATAAATAATAAAAATTAAAAATGATATTGGGATTGAGCTACTTTCAAGTTCTTCCGACCTGCAGATTTTCATCAGCGTGAACGGCGAGTTTTAGACTAAAATCCACATCAAACTGTAGCAGAAGTTCTCGCTCAAAGCAACCGTATCGTTCTTCCAGGTACGGCCTAGTATATGTTCCAGATTTTAATTATCTTCCTCCTGCATTATTCAGACCCTAGTTTCCGTGTCTTATTCTTAATCGCAATCTCAAGTTTGCGCATAATTTGAGTTAATTTGTTGCCGACCTTTTAAAATTCATCTGATAATCTTCTTTTGAATTTCGTTCTGCTTTCAGAATTTGCCCATTTCCCAAATCGCCTTTACTTATTGGGAAAATCTACGAAGAAGCTCTGACCAGATTCTGCCAGTAAAAAGGAAAAGAACCAGTTATGGCTGTTTCCTTCGATTTGCAGGATTTTATTCTCCGTGCTCGAGTATTGAAGCTATATAGGCAAGCTCTAAGGACAGCTCGAAGAGCTCCTATTCACGCTCGAGGTTTCTTTCGAAACATTTTTTCCCAATTTAAGACCAAATATTAGATGTGTCATTTTTTCTCCAAAAAAAAAAAAAATTTCTTGCTCACAAAGATTATATTCCAAAAGAAAATCTAATTCTTGATGTCTTTGTCCTTTTGACCTTCTGAAAAAATAAGAATAAACCATACTTGATGCAGGACAACAGGAGCATGAGGCTTGTTGCTGATTTGATATAGACTGCCTTATAGTTGTTTACTGTCTTCTTGTTATTATGCTTGTGCTACTTGTCGTTTTGAGCTTGCCATATTATGCTAGTTGTAGTTCTTGCGATTTTGAGCTTGCTTTAGTTGTTTTGATTGTCGTTGGTTTGTGGCTTTAGAGCCTTTTAATGTCCTGAACTTGAGACATGGAATAGAAATTAGATTTGTAACATCTTCTCAAAGATATCAAGAAGTTGATTTTCTTCCTCTCCAATCAATATCTGGTTGTTATAGCTTCTTGCTGCGTCAATATATGACTTTCCTTGTCAAGCAGCTTAAACACAAACTTGTTCTCACCGTGCACACTTTTCAGAAATGCAGATATTATGCTGCATTTTCTTTTCTTTCACTAGGAATTTATAATCGTGTTGATGTCTTCCGAACATTTTTTTTTTTTTTTTTACCAACGGACAGATCTAAGATTAGTGGCGTTGCCTGAAATGTGAAGTTTTTTTTTTGTGTACAGCGGAACTAAGGCAGACGATTAGACAGGAGATGGAGAATAACCGGAACTGCAATGACAAGCAAAGAATTCGTTTTTTGATTAGTGAAGGATTAGAGAGACTGAAGGGTCTCAGTGAGATGTTAGATATGCAAGGCCACTCTTAGGGGGGTATGGCTGCGTTTTTTTTTTTTCCATTTTCATGATACATGGTCACTTTGTTATTCATGTAATTTGATAAATAATTTGCTGACATCATGATACATTTGCATTTAATATATAAAATTGCTGAATTTCCATCAAAATTTCATCATCAAAGAAAAAATGCAATAAAAAATGCAATGCAGTTACAAAACTCACAGCAAAGAAAAAAAGAGTAAAGCTAATTCTACAATGGACGAGTTACAAATCCCCTAGCGACCATTTTCTCCACCAACTCCTCATGCTTCTTCAACTGCCCTGCCTTCCTCAGCTGCTCCAAAACCATCTCATAAACATGTAAACTCGGCTTCAAGCACTTCTCCTCAATCATCTCCCTAAAGAACTTGTAGGCATTATTCCAATGCCCCATCGCGCAATACATGATGATCAAAATCCTGTACGTGTTGACATTAGGTTCAACCTCGTTCTCATCCATATCCCCCTTCAGCTTGAGCACCATATCCGTAGACTTTGATTCCACAAACATTTGCATCAACACATTGTAAGTCACAGTGTTAGCCTTGCACTTCGTCTCCTTCATCTTGGCATACATCCGATGTGCGCCATTCACATCCTTCAACTTAGCAATAAGCCTAAATATCGGATTAAAGGTCGACGGATTTGGCTTGCATCCTTTCTTAACCATCAAGTTAAGCACCTTAACAGCCTCATCAAGATTCTCATCCTTGCAATGACAATCTATCAGAAAATTGTACGTGATCACGTCCGGTTTGCAATTCAGCCTCTTCATCTGGTTGAACACTTGCAAAACCTTTACCGTCCTCCCAGCCTTGACATGAACACGCATGAGATTATTGAAAGTAACCGCATTTGGTTGACATCCGACGTCGATCATCTCCGAGAAAACATCATGGGCACGCGTGATTTGCCCACACCTACACAAAGCGTCAATGACAATGGTGTAAGTGTAGACATTAGGCTTAATACCCGCCGTTTTCATTTCCCTGAAAACCCTCTCGGCCTCGGAAATATTGCCTGAACGACACCAGCCATGGATCAAGTTCGTGTACAAAATGACATCGGGCTCAAATTTGTCCTTCAAGCTATCGAAAAACGACTGCGCTTCGGTCGCTCTTCTCTTCTTGCACAGATTGCTGATCACGACAGAGAAGGCTATCTTATCAGGCGTGCAGCCATAGTCGTCCATACGGTTAAACGCGTGCACCGCCTCCGCAGCGAATCCGGCCTTCACGTACCGACGCACGAGTATCGAGACGGTCTCAGACGTAATTTCCACGTTCCGGAACTTCATCAGGCCGATCACGTGCCACGCCAGGTCGAACTGCCTAACCTTTCCGGCGAGGTCGACCATCTCGTTGTAGGGCTCGGGAGACTGGCCCAAGCCGTCTTGGGCCGTCGCCCAGTTGAAGAAGGCCAGGGCCTGGAGGACCGGGATGCCGTGACGGACCCCAGCGCATTTCTCGATCACACGGCGGACGACGGCGGGGGAGAGGGAGTGGACGGCGGAGATTTGGGAGAAGTCGAGGGAGAGAGAGGGGATTGTGAAGTTAGGGCTCGGTGGAGAAGGGTTAGAGTAGGGGCTGGGGTTTTTCCGTTGGTGCCCTTTGATGAAGGAGTAAAGTCTGTCGGCGATTAGGGTTTCTTCGGAGGAGGTAGGGGCAGTTTGTGGATTGTCGTTTGAGTCCTCGTCTGAAAGGTGTGCTTCTGAGGAGGAAGAAGAGAAAGCGTAAAGTCCCAATTGGCGTTTGAAAGGAGAAATAAAGAGGCTGGGAAAACGAAGCTTTGCTTTGATTAAGGCCATTTGGGACTGTTTGCTTGATGTTTTCACAGAAACAGAGGCGGGGGCCGGGCGGCGTAGTGGAGACTCAGAGTAGGCAACAGCAAAGCTGGGCAAGATTATTAGTGGGGTTTTGCTTTGGAACGACGGCGTTTTCGTTTCAAGGTGCTCCAAGATGATGATTATATATATATATATATATATATATATATATATATATATTCCCGGTTTTTGTTTCATTCTTGACGTCGTTCCTTATTATTTGCTCGTTTTTAGTTGTTGCCGTTTTTAGATTTGATTTGGCGTTGCCTTTGAAGGTTATTGTTTAATTAGGATTGGTGTCGTTAAGGATTGTTGCCGTTTCTTTCGTTGCTGTCGCTTTTAAATTCTTGTCCTTTTAAGATTTTTCAGGGTTGGTGTCTGTTTTCTTTTTATTCCTTTTTTCCAATTATTATTTCTTTGCGACTGTTTTTTCAATTATTACTTTTTGGCTACACTTTTTTCAATTATTATTTTTCTTTCCTTATTCTTTTAAGGTGGTTGTCGTTTAAAATTCTAAAATTATGTCGCTTTATGATTTTTGTTGTCGTTTTATCTTTTTTTGAGGGGGCTTTGTTATATTTTTTTAGTCATTTTATTTCGTCTGTAATTTTCTATATGTTGTCGTTTCTTCAGTCTACATCTTTTTAAGGTTATTGTCGTTTTTCTGTTTTGGAGTACATGATTTTTCTTTTTCTTTTTCTTTTTTAAGAGCTATTGAATGGGGCTTGTTACACGCTCGTCACCACGTTAGAGCACAGAGAATACACTCACAAAACTCCTAATTCGCTCTAATTACTTTTCTTCAAAATTTCTTTCTAAGGACATGTTACTCACCAAATTCCCTTCCCAAATTGTTCAATTCTTCTAAATTCTTTCCCAAAAACAATGCAGGGAACGCCAGCTGTTAAACAATACATGCATTAAATATATATTCCTTATATGTTTCGTTTTCGAATTTCTGGTTACCGCATAAGGTTGCATTCCTAGGAGAGATTCAATTTAAGAAAGAAATATTGACCCTCTTAATTGCCAATTTCAAGCAAATACCTTCACATCTCCTTATATTCTAATTTCTTCTGCAAAACTTCTCTATGAAAAAAAGAAACAAAAGAAAACAAAAAGAAATCGTCTCCATTCATAAATCCTAAATGGCTTCTTCGGAGACTCCACGCTTAGTGACATTAGAGGAGTTGGTGCCACTTTGTCCATGGAAGACCCCGGCACGGCCATTCCCAGGAAATCAAAGCGGGCAATATGTGAAGATTAAGAAGCCGCTGCTAAGAGATGGAACAAAGGTGTTTTGGGCTCCAAAGAGATTATTGCTTAAAGAAGATGAAGATATTGATGGTTTGAGGGTTCCCTTTGATGGCTTATTCGAGTTCTTTGATGTGTGTGTTATCAACAACGTCAAGAGATGGATTGATAGGTTTCTTGGTCAAATTTTCAGCTTACCCAAGTATGATGTTTCATAGATTTTAGAAGACTGGTTGGAGTTGTGTTGTTTTTTTTTTTTGAAGGAAAAGACTAGTTGGAGTTGTGAACGCCTCTGTTCTTTTCCCTCTCTTTTTTTTTTCGTTTAAGTGACATGAATACACAGATTTCAGCACCAAAAAATAAAAGATAAATTTTATTTTTGCCCTCAAACTTTAGTCAGTTTGTCGCCTTGCCCCTTAGGACTTTGAAAGTTGGCACACACACCCCTCGAACTTTTCAAATGTTAGCAAAAATGCCTCTTTTTGTGACATTCTGCCCATAAAGTTTTATTTTTGCCGCTTGAACTTTAGTAACTATGTCATCTTGCCTCATGAACTTCAAAAACT